>JAJGQW010000125.1:32522-171437 GCA_020745705.1 Hemiprocne comata
CTCAGGCCACAGTTGGCTCTGATGGGTCATGTTGAGGTTCTCCTCACCCACCACCCCCAAGCCCTTCTCCTCAGGGCTGTCCCTCAGCCCCCATTTGATATCCCTTCAACTCTCCCTTACCCAGGGCCAAGCCACCACCTCACCAGTTGGACACCTGGGGGACCCACCTGAGGCCAGTTCCCCCCCAAAGATCACAGCTTTGGCCCCCGAGGTGGTCACACAGTAGACCAGAGAATCCAAACGCAAGTTGAAGTTGATCAGAGCCGCCTCGACGCCGATCTTGGCCATTCCCAACCAGAGCCCAACAAACTCGGGGCGACTCTCCATGAAGATGGCAATGACATCCCCCAGGTGGAAGCCTTCCTGGTGGAAGAAGTTGGCCACCGAGTTGGAGAACTCATCCAGCCTCCTGAAGGTCCACTGCTCGCCAGTGGCCTCGTAAATCAGGGCCACCTTGTCCGGGTGGCGGCGGACGACGTCCTGGAAGATCTTGGGAATGGTGCTCTTGGCTTTTTGGTGCCTCCTCAGCTTGTACTTGACTCGGAGCAGCACGGAGAGGCCACTGCAGGAAAGGAGAAGCATTAAGTCAATTTTCAGCACAAAGTCCTAATGAGAAGGGAGGTGGGTTGGACACAGGTGCTCCTCAAGCGTCCTGGGGAGGGACTTTGGCCAAGGGCTGGAGGGATGGGACCAGGGGGGATGGCTTGAAAGTGGCAGAGGGAGCTTGAGGTTGGAGACGAGGAGGAAACTCTTCCCTGGGAGGGTGGGGAGAGCCTGGGCCAGGGAAGTTGTGGCTGCCCCATCCATGGAAGTGTCCAAGGGCAGGTTGGATGGGGCTTGGAGACACCTGGGCTGCTGGGAGGTGGCCCTGCCCGTGGTGGGGTTGCATCTACATGATCTTTGAGGTCTTTTCCAACCCAACCCATTCCATGATTCCATGACATTCTTCCCTCTGAGGGTGGGGAGACCTTGGGAGAGGTTTCCTGGAGAAGATGGAAGTGTCCAAGGGCAGGTTGGATGGGGCTTGGAGACACCTGGGCTGCTGGGAGGTGGCCCTGCCCATGGCAGGGGTTGGATCTAGATGGTCTTTTGATCATGAGATGGTTTGGGTTGGAAGGGACCTTGAAGACCACCTAGATGATCTTCAAGGTGGCTGCCCCATCCCTGGAAGTGTCCAAGAGCAGGTTGGATGGGGCTTGGAGACACCTGGGCTTCTGGGAGGTGCCCCTGGCCATGCAGGGGAGTGGAGCTAGATGGTCTTTACGGTCCCTTCCTACCCAAACCATCCCATGAGTCTATGATAACTGCCCCCCCCGACCCTTGTTCTCCAGCCCCTTCCCCTTCTCTGGACACCCTCCAGCCCCTCAGTGTCCTCCTTCTCATGAGGGGCCCAGAACTGACCCCCAGGATTCAAGGTGCTCGAATCTTGGTGCCATTTCCTGCCACCAGCTCCCTCTGGATCCAAAAAGGACTGAAGTGACAAGGACAACCCAACCCCTTGATGAGGACCCGTGGCCTCAGCTCCACAAGAACAAAGCCCAAAACTTTCCCTTTCACCCACAAGCCCAGAGGATCAAGGCTCCTTTTCCTGTGAGTCATTCCCTGCCAGAGGAGGAAACAAAAATCTCACTAAACGGGGCAGAAACCATAGAATTTAAGACCAATGAACAGACAACAATGAACAATTTTTGGATGGCAAGCTCCTTTAAAGATGATAGTGCCTTATCAAAGAAAGAACTGCTGCCCCTGGGGATGTTTGATACCACCAAGAGCAACTGCTCAACAGGAGAACAAACCAGGCTGCTCTAACAGGGCTTTTTTTTTAAATTTCCATCATTATTTTCAGTCTCCAAGTTAAATTTTGACGTGGTTCAAGCAGAAAAAGTTGGAGCCTGAACTTCATCTGGGCTCATTTATGTTGTCCTGGAGTAAACTCCCTCCAGGGGCTGTTGGTTCTCTCGCTGTATCAGTTATAAGGGAGGGATAAAAATATATTTATTAACATCTCCTGCCATAAAACCATCACCAAAGTGAGGGCAATCCAGTGTTTCCAGGATGCCCAGTGTTGCTTGTTCTTTTTTTTTCCTGGTAAACCCACTGTTTCCTTCCCAGGGGTAGGAAGATGCAGGCAGGATTTTTCCACCATGAAAAGAGGAAATCATTGTGCAACGAGGGCTTGGAAGGATCCCCAGAAACTGGAAAGGTCATTTTAATATTAGCACTTCCAAACCCCTGCAGCTCTCCCGGGGAATGTCCAAGCCCTGCAGAAGGGGGAAGGGAGAGAGAGCTCCAGAAACAAGTTGTTGGCACTGGAGAGGCTGACCTGCCACCACGCTGTGCCAAGCCCAGAACAGAGGAGCCTTTTCACTGCTGAGCTGAGCTTTCCAGACCCTTAAAGAGCTTTATTCTCCCCAGTTTATTTTCTACTATTATTCCCAGCTTGCCGGGCAATCGGGAGGAAACAGCTCTTCAAAGCACAGGGACAGTCCCAGCCAAGCTGGCAGGGGCAGGAGCACTAAATCCTCTGGAATAAAGGCACAACCTCAGGAAGGCCCCCAAAAACCACGGAGCTGAATGAGATGGTGGCTCCTGGGAGATGAGGAAGAGCTGGAGCCTCCTGCCTCCAGCCTCCTGATCTCAGAGGATACCTTTTGAGATGGATCTGCCCCCTCTTGGAGATCAGGGGTGGAAGGGTGGGCATTGCCCTGGGATTTCTTCCACGGGTGGGGGCTGCTGAGAGCCATGGTGTCCATCCCACATCCCTGAAGTCCTTCCCTTGGAGCCACTCCAAGCCCTGGGCACAGGCAGGTGGGCAGCAGGTCCTGCCTGAGGTTAATCATAGGATCATGGGATGGGTTGGGTTGGAGGGACCTCAAAGACCATCTAGATCCAACCCCCACCATGGGCAGGGCCACCTCCCAGCAGCCCAGGTGTCTCCAAGCCCCATCCAACCTGCCCTTGGACACTTCCAGGGATGGGGCAGCCACAACTTCCCTGGCCCAGGCTCTCCCCACCCTCCCAGGGAAGAATTTCCTCCTCGTCTCCAACCTCAAGCTCCCTCTGCCACTTTCAAACCATCCCCTCTCGTCCCATCCCTCCTGCCCTTGGCCAAAGTCCCTCCCCAGCTTTCCTGGAGCCCCTTCAGGTCTTCGAGCCCCCCGACACGGCTCAGCCTTAAGGGCAGCGAACCCCCCTCGCCCCTTCCCCCGGGGCTGCACTCACAACAGGTCCCTCGGCGCCGTCCTGAGGATCAGCCGCAGCAGCCGCCACCCGCCACCGCCCAGGCAGACCCCCAGGGTAGCGGCCAGGCTCCAGGGCCAGGGAGCGCCCAGGAAGCGCAGCAGCCCCAGGGAGCCTAGGGAGGCGGCGCAGACCCCCGCGGGGTGCATGGTGCGGCGGAGAGGATGGGCTGGGGGCTGCGGGGGCCGCCCCGACCCCGACCCCGGCCCCGGCCCCGGCCCCGGCCCCGGCCCCGGCCCCGGCCCCGGCCCCGCTCCCGGCCCCGCTCCCGGCCCCTCAGCTCCGCGGCCGCCTCAGTCGCCGCCGCTGCCTGAGGCGAAGCCCCGCCCCCTCCGCTGAAGGGCGGGGTCAGCGGGAAACGCGCCTTCCTATTGGCTGAGGCAGCGGCTGCCGCGCTCGGATTGGACGTGGGGAACGCGCGCGAGGCGTCAGCACGTCGGGGCCGGTGCCGGGGCCGGTGCCGGGGCCGGACACGGGGACACATGGTTGTGCCCCGGGACTGATCGAACCGGGGAGATGGAGCTTGTGGGGGGGGGGGGGCTTTGCCCACCCGGTGGTTAACGGGGGGGTGTGGGAAGACGACGTTCGTGTCCGTACCGGCATCGCCCGGGACCGGCACAGCCGGGATGCACGGCCCGGGACGCGCACGCCCGGTATCTCACGGGCCAGGACTGGCACCAGTCGAGACACGCACGCCCGGTGTTGCCACGAACACGCACACTCAGGGCCCCCCGGTCTAGGACCGGCACTGCCCGGGACACACACACACAGTTTCCCACGGCCCCGGTACCGGCACCACTCGGGATCCCACGGCCCCGGTACGGGACAGTCCGGGACCCCACGGCCCCGTACGAGACCACCCAGGACCCTACGGCCCCGGTACGGGACGACCCGGGTTCCCACGATCCCGAACACGCCCCCCGGTCCCGAACACGCCCCGGCCCGGCCCCGCAGACCCGACCCCGCCCCCCCGGCGCTGACCTGCTCGGTTAAGCCGCTTTACCGGATTCTCCAGGGAATCCGGGATCATAAAGAGCAGCGAGGGCGGCTGCGGCGGGGCCGGGGGCACCGGGAGCTCCGTAGCCCCTTCCCAGCGCCGGGCCCGCACCGGGAGCTGAGGGGTCGGTCCATCCCTCTGGATCGGTCCATCCCGCAGGATCAATTCATTCCTCTGGGTTTGTCCATCCCTGCGGATTTCTCCATCCCTCTGGATTTGACCATCTCACCAGACCAGTCCATCCCTCTGGATCAGTCCATCCTTCCGGATCAGTTGCTCCATCCCTCTGGATCAGTTGCTCCATCCCTCTGGATCAGTCCATCCCACTGAATCAATTCTTCCTTCTGGATTTCTCCATCCATCTGGATTTGACCATCTCACCCAGATCAGTCCATCCCTCTGGATCAGTCCATCCCATCAGATCAGTCCATCCCTCTGGATCATTCGGTCCATCCCTCTGGATCAGTCCATCCTTCTGGATCAGTTGGTCCATCCCTCTGGATCAGTCCATCCCATCAGATCAGTCCATCCCTCTGGATCATTCGGTCCATCCCTCTGGATCAGTCCATCCTTCCGGATCAGTTGGTCCATCCCTCTGGATCAGTCCATCCTTCCAGATCAGTTGGTCCATCCCTCTGGATCAGTTGGTCCATCCCTCTGGATCAGTCCATCCTTCCGGATTAGTTGGTCCATCCCTCTGGATCAGTCCATCCTTCCAGATCAGTTGGTCCATCCCTCTGGATCATTCGGTTCATCCCTCTGGATCAGTCCATCCTTCCAGATCAGTTGGTCCATCCCTCTGGATCATTCGGTTCATCCCTCTGGATCAGTCCATCCTTCCAGATCAGTTGGTCCATCCATCTGGATCACTTGGCCGATCCCACCAGATTGGTCCATCCCACCAGATCGGTCCATCCCACCGGATCAGTCCATCCCTCTGGATCAGTCCACCCCTCTGGATCACTTGGCTGATCCCACCAGATCGGTCCATCCCACCAGATCAGTCCATCCCACCAGATCGGTCCATCCCTCTGGATCAGTCCACCCCTCTGGATCACTTGGCCGATCCCACCAGATCGGTCCATCCCACCAGATCAGCCCATCCCTCCGGATCGTCCATCCCCGCCCACCCATGGCCGCCCTCTTCACCGGGAAGGTCCTGATGGCCAACCGGGAAGAGGACGAGGTGGAGACTGAGCGGGAGCTGAGCCGGGCTCTGGAGAACAAGGTTCTTCTGCTCTACTTCGGGGCCGGGAGGTGCCCCCGGTGCCGCTGCTTCTCACCCATCCTCCGGGATTTCTTCCTGCGCCTGACAGACGAGTTCTACGTGGAACGAGCTTCCCAGCTGGTCCTGGTCTACGTCTCCCAGGATGAGACCCAGGAGCAGCAGAGCGCGTTCCTCAAGACCATGCCCAAGCGTTGGTTGGCTCTGCCCTTCGGAGATGACTTCAAAAGGTACCTCCAGGGTTTGTCCAGGGGTTCTCCAGGGGTTTTCCCTCCTTTGGTGGTGACACGCTGGGACAGGTTGGCCAGGGAAGCTGTGGAAGCCCCATCCCTGGAAGTGTCCAAGGGCAGGTTGGATGGGGCTTGGAGACACCTGGGCTGGTGGGAGGTGGCCCTGCCCGTGGGACTGGATGATCTTTGAGGTCTTTTCCAACCCAAACCATCCCATGGTTTTTAGTCCCCACTGGAGCGGTTGTCGTGGTGTGTTGACGGAAAGAACGGGGAAGCTTCTCTGGCTGCACCTGTTGATAAAGCAAAAATATTTCACAGAGTCACAGAGAGGTGGGGTGGGCAGGGAGCTCTGGAGACCACCCGGTGTCCAACCCCCTGGAGAGCAGGGTCACCTCCGGCAGATCCCACAGGAACCAGATGGGTTGGGAATGTCTCCAGAGCAGGAGACTCCACAGCCTCTCTGGGCAGCCTGGCCCAGGGCTCTGTTGTGCTCCAGACCCTTCTCCTTGTTGTCCAGCCCATTCTCCTTGTCCTCCAGCCCCTTCTTGTCCTCCAGGTCCTTCCCCTTGTCCTCCAGCCCCTTCCCCATGTCCTCCAGCCCCTTCCCCTTGTTCTCCAGCCCCTTCCCCATGTCCTCCAGCCCCTTCCCCATGTCCTCCAGCCCCTTCCCCTTGTCCTCCAGCCCCTTCTTGTCCTCCAGCCCCTTCCCCTTGTCCTCCAGCCCCTTCCCCATGTCCTCCAGCCCCTTTCCCATCTCCGTTGCCCTTCTCTGGACTCACTCCAGCCCCTCAATGTCCTCCTTGTCCCAAAGGGGGATGCTGAGGACGAGGAGCAGGGACCTCTTCCCCCCTTCCCAAGCTGACCCTTCTCCCCCTTTTCCCTCAGGGAGCTGGAGCTGCGCTTCTCCATCTCTGAGGTTCCAGCCGTGGTGGTGCTGAAGCCCAACGGGGAGGTGATCGTTGGGAATGCCGTGGAGGAGATCAGGAGCATGGGCCCCTCTTGCTTCTGGAACTGGCAGGAAGCTGCCGAGCTGGTGGACAGGAATTTCCTCTTGGCAGAGGATTTTGAGGATCCCACCAGGAGAAGCATCACCCACCCCCTGCGCCGCCTCAAGTACAAGGTGGACAAGAAGAAGGAGAAGAAGGAAAAGAGGGAAGAAGGGGAAGAGTCTCCATAGGGGCTCAAGGGGTTGACGCGGGACGACTTGGATGGAGACGTCCCTCAAGTCAACCATCCCCACGTGTCCAGAGTAGTGGAAAAATCCCCCAAAAATCAGATTAATTGTCCAAAACTTGAATTATTTTAAGTCCATTCCAGCTCCCACCTGGAAAGAAGGATTTTCCAAACCCAAGGAAATTCCTTTTCCTTCTTAGAACCCGAGGATCCGGCACAAAAACTTCACCGCGACGTTCGGTTCCGTTCTTTTTTCCCCAAAAAATGGGAAGAAAAGGAACTACCAGGGAGCCAGAGACTGACCCGATAAATGGGGATTGGGTTAAAAATGGGATTAAAAACTGGATCGAAAAACCAGATTTAAAATTGGATTAAAAATCGGATTGAAAATGCGGGTGAAAACGTGGATTAAAAATGGGATCGCAAATCGGTTTGAAAATGGATTGAAAATGGATTGAAAATGGATTAAACAATTGATTCAAAATTGGGTTGAAAAATCAGTTTAAAAATCGGACGTTGAAAGTGGATTTAAAAATCCGATTTGAACCCGGATTAAAAATGGGCTGAAGGAATTGGATTAAAAAAGGGATTAAAAACTCAGTCGAAAAACGGGATTGAAAAATTAGTTTAAAAATGGGGTTAAAAACGGGTTTTCGAATTGGATTGAGAAACTGCATTAAAAATTGGGTTGAAAAATTGGATTAGAAAATGGGATTGAAAATTGGATTAAAAATGGGGTCGAAAAATTGGTCGAAAATCGGATTGAAAAATGCGGTTTAATAATTGGGTTAAAAAACTGGATTTAAAAATTGTTTTAAAAATTGGATTAAAAAGGGGATTGGAAAATGGGAGTAAAATTGGATTAAAAATTGGATTGAAAAATTGGTTGAAAAAGGGGATTGAAAAATGAGGTTAAAAATGGGATTTAAAAATTCGATCGAAAAAATTGGATTGAAAATGGATTAAAAATGGGATTCAAAATCGGATTGAAAAATTGGTTGAAAGATTGGATTGAAAAATGAGATTTAAAATTAGATAAAAATTAGATTTGGGCTCAGGGGGGTTCCCATCTGCTGCTGCAGGGATCCCATCCCAGGTGGAATGTCCTGAACCTCTGGTGATGGGATCATGACCTCAGGAAACGTCATCCTGGTTCATCCTTTCAAATCCAACTGGTTTGTCCCAAACTGAGCATCCCAAGATGCTCTGGAGGCAAAATTCTTCATGGAGAATGGGGGGAACCTGCTGCCTGGACCTCCTCACTTTTCCATCACCCAGGGGTTTGGAAAGCAGGGGAGGGAGGAAAGGACCATTCACCTGCTTGTTCCTGGTCTCCTGTTCCCCACTGAGTGGAGGATTTCCACAAGCTTTGCTGGATCCTCCCTCCAGCCCAGGTGTCTCCAAGCCCCATCCAACATGCCCTTGGACACTTCCAGGGATGGAGAAGCCACCTTGAAGATCATCTAGGTGGTCTTCAAGGTCCCTTCCAACCCAAACCATTCCATGATCTAAAGACCATCTAGATCCAACCCCCACCATGGGCAGGGCCACCTCCCAGCAGCCCAGGTGTCTCCAAGCCCCATCCAACCTGCCCTTGGACACTTCCAGGGATGGGGCAGCCACAACTTCCCTGGCCCAGGCTCTCCCCACCCTCCCAGGGAAGAATTTCCTCCTCGTCTCCAACCTCAAGCTCCCTCTGCCACTTTCAAGCCATCCCCCCTGGTCCCATCCCTCCTGCCCTTGGCCAAAGTCCCTCCCCAGCTTTCCTGGAGCCCCTTCAGGCCCTGGAAGCTGCTCCAAGGTCTCCCTGGAGCCTTCTCCTCTCCAGTTGGACACCCCCAACTCTCCCAGCCTGTCTCCAGAGCTGCTCCAGCTTTGGATCCTCTCCATGGCCTCCTCTGGACCCACCAACAGCTCCGTGTCCTTCCAATGTTGGGGGCTCCAGCACCAGACCCAGTAACAATCATTGCTCCTCAGAGCCCAGGTGATTTTTCATAGAATTGTAAAATCATGGGATGGTTTGATTTGGAAAGGACCTTGAAGACCATCCAGTCCCACCCCCTGCCATGGGCAGGAAAACCTCCCACCTGCCCAGGTTGCTCCAAGCTCCATCCAACCCGGCCTGAAAGACTTCCAGGGATGGGGCAGCCACCTTGAAGATCATCTAGTGGATCATCTAAGCAGTCTTAAGGGTCCCTTCCAACCCAAACCATTCTATGATCTAAAGACCAACCTCTGCATGGGCAGGGACACCTCCCACCAACCCAGGTTGCTCCAAGCCTCATCCCACCCAACCTGCCTTTGGACACTTCCAAGGATGGAGCAGCCACATCTCCCACCTCTAAGGCCTAAAGGAACTCAACGCTGGCAGCAAACAGACACTTTGGTGGGCTAGAAGGAACCTCCACGATCACCACATCTCAAGAGGTTTCCACCATCTTCTTAAGAGAGAGAAACTGGTCCTTTTTTTTTTTCCTCTGTCGTTGCTCTTTCCTGTGACACTTCAGGGTTATGCAAATGAGAAGGAAGTGTCTCTGCAGGAAGCAGCTCTGGCCACAGCAGCCACGCTCCCCCCACAGCTGCTCCTGCCAGGGTTTTGTCCCCTTTGGGGACATCCCCATGGACCCGTGGATTCCTTCTTCACCTCGGACCTGAGCAAGAATTGAGGTTTTTACCTGAGGCAGAGCTGGAGGGATCTGGGATTCTGCTGCTTTTGGAGCCAAGTGTTGAAGGTTCAGCCATGGGAGATCCAGAAGCAACGGGTACGTGATGACCTTTCGATCAACCTTTGATCTAGAATGTAGAAGAAAATAACATCTCAGTCCTGGAAGGTTTTTGGGGCAGGATGTGGCAGATCAGCCCAGGAGCCACCTCGGAAGTAGGGGTGCTAAAAAATAACAGCCATAAGTTCCTCCACGTGGGGTTTCCAGGAAGATCCCAACTGTCCTCTTCCTCTGGGAGATGAAATGATTTCTTTAATTTCTTCTGGATATTAATTTAAGTCAGAGAAAAGATGCCAACCCCCTTCTCCTGGAGGCAGAAGGTGCAATGTCCCCTCTGGAAGGACATACCTGGTGCTTCCACACGGGCAGCTCAAGTTCTTCCCACCAAAATTTGCTCTAACTCCTTCTTCTCAACCTCAATTATGATCATAATTAGCTCGAAGTGGGGTGACACTCCCCCCAGAGCATCTCAGATGTGTCTGAACCACCTGAGAGGACAAAGCCCTCCTGCCAGAGGGGTCAACAGTGTCCCTGGTGCTTCAGAGACAGGAGAAACATCTCAGTGGTTCCATAATTTGGCACTGATGGAAAAAAGTGGTTGGCAACTCATGTCTAAACTGTTCTTTTTAGAACCAAAACTGTTCTTCCAAGTCCTGGTCCTTTAGGACAAGAGGAACCGGCCTCAAGTTGCCCAGGGGAGGTTGAGGTTGGATCTTGGGGACAATTCCTTCCTGGCAAGGGTTGTCAGGCCCTGGCCCAGGCTGCCCAGGGCAGGGGGGGAGTCCCCATCCCTGGAGGGGTTTCCAAGCCCTGGAGATGGTGCTGAGGGCCATGGGGCAGTGGTGGCCTTGGCAGGGCTGGGGGAAGGGTTATCACAGAGTCACAGAGTGTTTGGGGTGGGCAGGGAGCTCTGGAGACCACCCAGTGTCCCCCCCTGGAGAGCAGGGGCACCTCCAGCAGATCCCACAGGAACCAGCCGCGTTGGGAATGTCTCCAGAGCAGGAGACTCCACAGCCTCTCTGGGCAGCCTGGCCCAGGGCTCTGCCACCCTCCCAGGCAACAAGTTCCTCCTCATGGGGAGCTGGAACTGCCCATGTTCCACCTGGTGCCCATTGCCCCTTGGCCTGTCCCTGGACACTGCTGACAAGAGCCTGGGCCCACCCTCCTGACCCCCCTGCAGATCTGGAGCAGCCTTCAGGAGACCCCCCCTCAGTCTCCTCCTCTCCAGCTCAACAGCCCCAGGTCCCTCAGCCTTTCCTCATGGCCCAGATGCTCCAGTCCCCTCAGCACCTTGGTGGCCCTTTGCTGGCCCCTCTCCAGCACCTCCTGCTCCTTCTGGCCAGCCCACACCTGGACCCACTTCTCCAGATGGGGCCTCACCAGAGGGGCAGGACAACCTCCCAGCCCTCCTGCCCACACTCTTCCTGATGCCCCCCAGGAGCCCCTGGGCCTTCTTGGCCACCAGGGCCCATTGCTGCCTCATGGTCACCCTCTTGTCCATCATGACTCCGAGGTCCTTGTCCCCAGAGCTGCTCCCCAGCAGGTCCCCCTCACCCTGTGCTGCTCCATGGGGTGATGTCCAGGTCTAACCACACTCCATGAGGACTTGGGACATTCACCTCAGTGTCACGGTGACTGCGGCTGAAGGGGAAGTGATGCTTCTGCTGAGCAGCAGAACAAGAAGCTTCTCCTGCTAAAAATATCTTCCAGGCTCTGATCACCCAGAGCTTCCTCCCCCTGCAACGATGGTGAGAGACAGAGGAGGGCAGGGAACTTTCCAGAAGGTGGATGACCACAAAATCATGGGATGGTTTGGGTTGGAGGGACCTCAAAGACCATCTAGATCCAACCCCCACCATGGGCAGGGCCACCTCCCACCAGCCCAGGTGTCTCCAAGCCCCATCCAACCTGCTCTTGGACACTTCCAGGGGTGGGAAGGTTTGATGTAGATGGGATGATGGTCTTGTCCATCCAAGGATGGGGCAGAACTTCCCATGACATGGGATAAGAAGAAGAAGGATCATGTAAGTCCTTCAAGAAACAGAGATGGGTTTTAACCTCCAGAAGAGCTTCTAGATCAGCCTCCCAGTTGCCGTGGGGTTGCCCAGTAAGACAAACTGGTTTTAAAGTGAATTTTCCATTTTTAAACAAGGCTGCAGAGTTGTAGTGACCACAGGACTGAGCTGGGGGGGTTTCCAGGCCCAGTGGATGCTCTGCTCCCTCCTCCTCTCTGGTCAAGACTTGGAGTGGGACTGGAAAGATGGATTCATGGATGATTATGGGATCCTCTGGGGCACAGGGGCTCCATCTTCCTTCCAGGACAGGGAAGTGTGACCAGATATTGACATATTCCAGAGCTGCACGTGCTAAAAAAGATTCCAAATGGGTGATGTCCAATTTTTCCACCTAAAATAGTATTAAATATCAAATCATCTTGAGGAGATGGAGCAACAGCCTCTTGAGAACCTGATCTGAGGGCCCCTCAGAAGAGCTGATTTCAAAAGCAGGAGGTTTCACTTTGCCCATCAGGGCTGCTCAAGTTGAGTCACTTCTTCCTGTTGTACAAACCCTGCTCGTGGTAAACAAGAGAAATGAAAGGTCTTGGCTTGGAGGGACAAGAGTGGTTGGGATTCAAATTAAATTCTTGGCCCCTTGGATTTGGTGCATAGAGTCATGGAATCATGGGATGGTTTGGGTTGGAGGGACCTCAAAGATCATCTGGATCCAACCCCACCACGGGCAGGGGCACCTTCCAGCAGCCCAGATGGCTCCAAGCCCCATCCAACCTGCCCTTGGACACTCCCAGGGATGGAGAAGCCACCTTGAAGATCATCTAGTGGATCATCTAGGTGGTCTTCAAGGTCCCTTCCAACCCAAACCATTCCATGATCTAAAGACCATCTAGATCCAACTCCTGCATGGGCAGGGCCACCTCCCAGGAGCCCAGGTGTCTCCAAGCCCCATCCAACCTGCCCTTGGACACTTCCAGGGATGGGGCAGCCACAACTTCCCTGGCCCAGGCTCTCCCCACCCTCCCAGGGAAGAATTTCCTCCTCGTCTCCAACCTCAAGCTCCCTCTGCCACTTTCAAGCCATCCCCCCTGGTCCCATCCCTCCTGCCCTTGGCCAAAGTCCCTCCCCAGCTTTCCTGGAGCCCCTTCAGGCCCTGGAAGCTGCTCCAAGGTCTCCCTGGAGCCTTCTCCTCCCCAGGTGGGTGCTGACAGACCCTCTGGGTGGCCTTGCAGGACTCACCCCTCCTCACATGCCCGTGTCACAATTGTCTTTGTGCAGGGAACATTTCTCAATATCATCCCTGCTCATTTCTGCTGAAAATCCACAATTACAAAATCGTGTTTCTGCAGGATCTGAGCTGGGGAAGGGGCTGGAGCACCAGAAGGGGTTGGAGAACAAGGAGGAGGGGCTGGAGGACAAGGAGAAGGGGCTGGAGGACAAGGGGAAGGGGCTGGAGGACAAGGGGAAGGGGCTGGAGGACAAGGGGAAGTGGCTGGAGAACTTGTGAGGAGCAGCTGAGGGAGCTGGGGGTGTCCAGCCTGGAGAAGAGGAGGCTGAGGGGAGACCTTCTGGCTCTGCAACTGCCTGAGAGGAGGTTGGACCAGGGGGGGTCGGTCTCTGCTCCCCAGGAACAAGTGATGGGACAAGAGGAACCGGCCTCAAGTTGCCCAGGGGAGGTTGAGGTTGGATCTTGGGGACAATTCCTTCCTGGCAAGGGTTGTCAGGCCCTGGCCCAGGCTGCCCAGGGCAGGGGGGGAGTCCCCATCCCTGGAGGGGTTTCCAAGCCCTGGAGATGGTGCTGAGGGCCATGGGGCAGTGGTGGCCTTGGCAGGGCTGGGTTGATGGCTGGACTTGATGATCTTAAAGGCCTTCTCCAATCCAAACAACTCGATTTGCTGCCCGTGGTTGCATGTGGAGCAGGGTGAACATCTGACCTGGGGAGGGTGATGATGTTCATCTCACTTTCCACTCTCACCCCTTCGTCACTGAGACTGAAACTAAACTCGACTCAGGCTGAAAGTTGCTGAAAACGACAAAAAAAAAAAAAAGAGTGAAAAAAACAGGAAAAATGTTTTCAAATACGAAACTGGAACAATTGGTTAAAACAAAAGAAAACTTCACTCTTCTTTGTCCTTTGGGCATTCCAGGAAACAGGATGTGGTTGACCTAAATCTAGAGTTGCTTCACTGCTGGTTGGGGTTTTGACACTGAGCTGCAGATGTTCCTCAAATGGTGCTGGTCGAAAAGTCACTTTGTGCCTCATTTCATAGAATCATGGGATGGGTTGGGTTGGAGGGACCTTAAAGGTCATCTAGGTCCAACCCCCACCACTGGTAGGGGCACCTCCCAGCAGCCCAGGTGTCTCCAAGCCCCATCCAACCTGCCCTTGGACACTTCCAGGGGTGGAGCAGCCACCTTGAAGATAATCTAGTGGATCATCTAGGTGGTCTCCAAGGTCCCTTCCAACCCAAACCATTCCATGATCTAAAGACCATCTAGATCCAACCCCCACCACGGGCAGGGCCACCTCCCAGCAGCACAGGTGTCTCCAAGCCCCATCCAACCTGCCCTTGGACACTTCCAGGGATGGGGCAGCCACAACTTCCCTGGCCCAGGCTCTCCCCACCCTCCCAGGGAAGAATTTCCTCCTCGTCTCCAACCTCAAGCTCCCTCTGCCACTTTCAAGCCATCCCCCCTCGTCCCATCCCTCCTGCCCTTGGCCAAAGTCCCTCCCTGTGTAGATTCAGGAGAGATCCTGAATATCTGCAGCCTGGTTTTCCAGGAGTTCTGCCCAAGGAACCTCAATGAATTCACCATTCCCAATGGTTTCCTTTGAATCCCACCTCACCGTGCTTTCCACCGCGGTTCGTCACCTCCCTGTGACTCCATGAGGACACCAGTGCTCAGCCACCCTCTCTGTGTCCCCAGGGACCACCCTGTCCACCTCGGGGACATCTGGGTCAGGTGCTTCAACCCAACAATTCCTTCTCCACCTCCAGGTCTGGACAATCAAGGGAAGACACCTGAAAACAGGAAGAGATACAGTGAGATATTCCGGAGTCTCGATGCCATCGAAATCTCCCTCGGAAACACGTGCGTAAACTGGGCTGAACTGGTCTGCTGGGTCTTTAGGATCTCAAAGTTAGTTAATTCCATCTTTCTTTTTTTTAATTATACAGGGCAGTTGATGTGTTCATGGGTGATGCTGAGAGCACAGATCCAACCACAGAAGGAGACGTCGTTCCGGTAGGGAAAGGATGAGATCCATTTTATCCCAGCAAGGATCAGTATCCGTCGCCAAGGAGCAGGATTTTCTATTATTAAATTCCCCAGGATTCAATTCCCCAGGATTCAATTCCACATGAATTGTTAAAATTGTTTTCTGGGTGATTATCTGCAAAAAAAACCCAACACCCATAAACCAAACTCAACTGGTTTCAGCTCTTCCTTGAAGAGACAGAAAAGAACATTTGGCCCCAAAAGTCATGGAGGTGGCAACAGAGAATTTTCCCCTGGAAACTCTCAGGCAACATTTCCAATTTCCTTGTGTTTTCCCGTGGGAATTGGTTCCATTCTGTGTTGCCAGGAAAAGATCAGACAAGGCAGCAGAACCAAAAATGCTCCTGGGAGTCAAGCCTCAAAAACCTCTCCAATTTGGGCCTTCAAAAAAGGGAAAGCTCCAGAATTTGGAATTTTTTGGCTTGTTTTGAGCACTTGTTTGGGGATAATCAGCCTCATTTCAGGCTTTTTTTTGTGTAAAGCAAGGGGGTAGGAACTGAATTTTCCTTTGATGGGGTCATAATATCCCGTGAGATCAACTGAAATATAAAAATTAAACCTCTTTTCTCTGCCTTAACGTTGAGTTTCCTCCGTGTTCCTCTTCGTAGTCGACTCCTCAACCATCTATTTTTCCCTCTGTCCAGTCTCAGGGAACTACTTTAACTGCTCCAGCAAAAACCAAACCCAGTTGGAAATTGGGGGAAAATCCAATTTTCTAATGATCTAATAATGTGAATTTCTAAACATTTATTTTCCTTCCTTGTTTCCCTCTTTTTTGTTTCATTTCCCCCACACACAGTTGAGGGAAAGTGTCTGCGAGAGCAAAGTCAGCGCAGAGCGGCACGTGCAGGCAGAGCTGACGGGTAAGAGTGCTAATTAAAATCATTAAACTCATTAAAATCATTAAAATCATCGAGTGGTGAGTGGGAAGATGACCCAGTGCCACCCTCTGGAGAGCAGGGTCACCTCCAACAGATCCCACAGGAACCAGCCAGGTGCAGAATCCTCCCTGCAACTCTGCTGAGGGACATGGCTTAAGCACTGGGCTTGGTAGAGTTGGGTTAAGGGTGGTAGAGTTGGGTTATGGGTGGTAGAGTTGGGTTATGGGTGGTAGAGTTGAGTTATGGGTGGTAGAGTTGGGTTATGGGTGGTAGAGTTGGGTTATGGGTGGTAGAGTTGAGTTATGGGTGGTAGAGTTGGGTTGATGGGTGGTAGAGTTGGGTTATGGGTGGTAGAGTTGGGTTATGGGTGGTAGAGTTGGGTTATGGGTGGTAGAGTTGGGTTATGGGTGGTAGAGTTGGGTTATGGGTGGTAGAGTTGGGTTATGGGTGGTAGAGTTGGGTTGATGGGTGGTAGAGTTGGGTTATGGGTGGTAGAGTTGGGTTATGGTTGGTAGAGTTGGGTTATGAGTGGTAGAGTTGAGTTATGAGTGGTAGAGTTGAGTTATGGGTGGTAGAGTTGGGTTATGGGTGGTAGAGTTGGGTTATGGGTGGTAGAGTTGGGTTATGAGTGGTAGAGTTGGGTTATGGGTGGTAGAGTTGGGTTATGGGTGGTAGAGTTGGGTTATGGGTGGTAGAGTTGAGTTATGGGTGGTAGAGTTGGGTTATGGCTGGTAGAGTTGGGTTATGGGTGGTAGAGTTGGGTTATGGGTGGTAGAGTTGGGTTATGGGTGGTAGAGTTGGGTTATAGGTGACAGAGTTGAGTTAAGGGTTCATAGAGTTGCGTTATGGTTGGACTCAATGATCTTCTAGGTCTTCTCCAACCAGAAGGATTCTGTGTAACTCCCCAGTAACCCATTATAAATCCTTCCCTTCTGGATTTCACCACAAATTACATCAAAATACTGAGTTAAAAGCAGAGGGCAGAAGAAGACACGTGTCTGAGTCACTTGTGTGGGCCCATGGGTGGGATCATCATGACATTATTTACTGCAAAGCCTTTTTTGGGGGCCGTTTCCTGAGTATCTCAGAGCACCAACCCTGGAGCCTCCAGGTTTTCTTCTCTGGGGGGAGGTTCTGCTGCTCTGACCCTGGGTTGGTTCCGTTGCAGTTCAGGAGGTGGATGAGATGCTGACAAAGTGTGAAGGTGGCATCGAGGCAGCCCTGGAATACGCCAAGATGTGGTGCAAATATGTCAAGGAGCTGCTCAGCTGGATGGAGAAACGTCTGAGCTACGGTGAGTCCAGACACCGACCCCCCGGGGACCCCAGAGCTTTCCCAGGGCTTTGATTGATAAAAATTAACCAGAAAATCACAGCGTGGTTCAGGTTGGGACATGTGGAAGTCACCTGGTCCAACCATCGACTCCAACCCCTGCAATGAGCAGGTCTTTGAGTCATGGAGTTGTCAGGGTGAGAAGGAAGCTCTGGAGATCATCAGTCCAACCCCCTGGAGAGCAGGGGCACCCCCAGCAGATCCCACAGGAACCAGATGGGTTGGGAATGTCTCCAGAGCAGGAGACTCCACAGCCTCTCTGGGCAGCCTGGCCCAGGGCTCTGCCACCCTCCCAGGCAACAAGTTCCTCCTCATGGGGAGCTGGAACTGCCCATGTTCCACCTGGTGCCCATTGCCCCTTGGCCTGTCCCTGGACACTGCTGACAAGAGCCTGGGCCCACCCTCCTGACCCCCCTGCAGATCTGGAGCAGCCTTCAGGAGACCCCCCCTCAGTCTCCTCCTCTCCAGCTCAACAGCCCCAGGTCCCTCAGCCTTTCCTCATGGCCCAGATGCTCCAGTCCCCTCAGCACCTTGGTGGCCCTTTGCTGGCCCCTCTCCAGCACCTCCTGCTCCTTCTGGGCAGCCCACACCTGGACCCACTTCTCCAGATGGGGCCTCACCAGAGGGGCAGGACAACCTCCCAGCCCTCCTGCCCACACTCTTCCTGATGCCCCCCAGGAGCCCCTGGGCCTTCTTGGCCACCAGGGCCCGTTGCTGCCTCATGGTCACCCTCTTGTCCACCAGGACCCCGAGGTCCTTGTCCCCAGAGCTGCTCCCCAGCAGGTCCCCCTCACCCTGTGCTGCTCCATGGGGTTGCTCCTTCTTGGGCGCAGCCCTTGGAGAACCTCAGGAGGTTCCTTCCACCCAACTCTCCAGCCTGTCCAAGTCCCCCTGGGTGGCAGCGCAGTCCTCTGGCCAACACCCAGTTGCAATTTGAAATATACTGGGGAGAAACTGGGCAAACGCCCACTTTTTGGCTGAAGAAAAAGACATGGAGTTGGAATTTCTTCTTCCCTGGATGACCTCAATTGGATGGAACGACCTTAATTGGAAGGAATAACCCGAATTAACTGGTTGAAATGACCTCCAGCTTTGGCCAACCCACCTCCACGAGTGTGGATCCGGTGTCTAATCCCCTTGGTCCTTTTCCAGAGACAGAGTTTGCCAAAGGGATGGTGAAGATCGCGGAGTCGGGACGCAACGCCATCTGCCACCAGGTATGGGTCCTTCCTACAGCTCTCAGCATGGGACCAGCTCTTTTTTCCATGGAATCATGGAATGGGTTGGGTTGGAGGGACCTCAAAGATCATCTAGATCCAACCCCCACCATGGGCAGGGCCACCTCCCAGCAGCCCAGGTGTCTCCAAGCCCCATCCAACCTGCCCTTGGACACTTCCAGGGATGGGGCAGCCACCTTGAAGATCATCTAGGTGGTCTTCAAGGTCCCTTCCAACCCAAATCATTCCATGATCTAAAAACCATCTAGATCCAACCCCCACCACGGGCAGGGCCACCTCCCAGCAGCCCAGGTGTCTCCAAGCCCCATCCAACCTGCCCTTGGACACTTCCAGGGATGGGGCAGCCACAACTTCCCTGGCCCAGGCTCTCCCCACCCTCCCAGGGAAGAATTTCCTCCTCGTCTCCAACCTCAAGCTCCCTCTGCCACTTTCAAGCCATCCCCCCTGGTCCCATCCCTCCTGCCCTTGGCCAAAGTCCCTCCCCAGCTTTCCTGGAGCCCCTTCAGGCCCTGGAAGCTGCTCCAAGGTCTCCCATGAGCCTTCTCTTCTCTTGGCTGGTCAATCCCAACTCTCCCAGCCTGGCTCCAGAGCTGCTCCAGCCCTGGGATCATCTCCGTGGCCTCCTCTGGCCTCTCTCCAACAGCTCCATGTCCTCCTTATGTTGGGAGCTCCAGAACTGGACCCAGTTTTCCTTCAATTGGCTTCTAACACAGAGAGATTTTTTGAAAGATTAGAAGGATGGACAAGGCCAGGAGTTGGCCAATCCTGCCCAGGAGAAAGGTCTTCTCCCAGCATCCTGTTGTGTCCTCTAAATAAGCCCCTCAGCATGGACACTCTCAACTTTCTGCAAGAGACTTTGGTCACACCTGCCAAAAACCTCTTGGATTTAGGAATTTTTACACCTGTTTTTTGGTTGCTGCAGCACAAGATGCCCCTGAGGAGCCTCTACACGATGGTCCTGGAACAGGACATCAAAGTTGGGAATTCAGCCACTGAGACTGCAGGGCTGCTCCAGCAGAAGGAGTTCTACCAGGTATTGGTTTTCCAGACAGTTTTCCACCCAAGGTCCCAGGGAGCATCACGGGGACTTGACGAAGGGATTTATCCTGGTCCATGGAAGGGGTGGGAGAAGGAACGAAGGGGATGAAACCAAATTTGAGGGACATCTGGCAGGGTTCCTGCCCCCCGAGAGGGCTTTTTCCTGCTTCAGGAGGGATTTTCCTGTCCTACCTCTTGTTCC
Organism: Hemiprocne comata; assembly: GCA_020745705.1. Lineage (NCBI taxonomy): Eukaryota > Metazoa > Chordata > Aves > Apodiformes > Apodidae > Hemiprocne > Hemiprocne comata. Next base: position 52,093 of record JAJGQW010000125.1, read on the forward strand.
TCTGCAGCCTCTGTCAGCCAAGAAGAACGAAATTGAGAAGTGGAGGAAAGAATTCAAGGACCAGTGGACAAAGGAACAAAAGAGAATGGTGAGAGGCCGATGGAGGGGCCGGACCTTTCTGCTCAAAACCCTGAAAATTAATGTTAATGAGCCAGAAGTCATAAAAAAAAATGTGATTTTTCATCCTGCTCTGGAATCAAAGGAATTTTTTGAAGTGGTTTGAGGAATTCCTGGGCCATCCTGCCCCTGCTCCCTGCCAGGTCCCATCACTCCTGCCAACGTTAGAGGCTGCAGAGTGGTGGAGCACTTGGCCTTCAGCTGGAGCTCAAAATGCTCCTTGTGGAACTTGTTCCAAGATGGCTGTGGAGGAAACCCAGGGGTTGCCTTGGAGCTCCTGAACTTTGGGAGGAGAGGGAGGGTGAAGGGTGATGTTCATCTGAAGGAAAACACCCATTTGAACCAAGACACAGGAGCTTTCCTTGTAGGAATCATGGAAGCGTGGAAAGGTTTGGGTTGGAGGGACCTTAAAGGTCATCTAGATCCAACCCCCACCACGGGCAGGGACACCTCCCAGCAGCCCAGGTGTCTCCAAGCCCCATCCAACCTGCTCTTGGACACTTCCAGGGATGGGGCAGCCACCCTGAAGATCATCTAGGTGGTCTTCAGGGTCCCTTCCAACCCAAATCATTCCATGATCTAAAGACCATCTAGATCCAACCCCCACCATGGGCAGGGCCACCTCCCAGCAGCCCAGGTGTCTCCAAGCCCCATCCAACCTGCCCTTGGACACTTCCAGGGATGGGGCAGCCACAACTTCCCTGGCCCAGGCTCTCCCCACCCTCCCAGGGAAGAATTTCCTCCTCGTCTCCAACCTCAAGCTCCCTCTGCCACTTTCAAGCCATCCCCCCTGGTCCCATCCCTCCTGCCCTTGGCCAAAGTCCCTCCCCAGCTTTCCTGGAGGCCCTACAAGCTGTGACTTGTTCCTCCACTGCCTCTCCAGCTTCCCAAACCTCTTCCTTGGCCTATTCCAGAACGAATCCCTGTCCTCCCTGCGCAAGTCCCGCCTGCAGTACGCCCAGCGCTGCGAGGAGCTGGAGAAGGCCAAGCAGTTGAGTGCCAAGGCAGAAGATGAGTTCCAGAGTGTGGCCACCACCAACCCCAGCAGTGCCAACAAGCAGCTGGAGAAGCGACGTCGTTCCTGCGAGGAGGCACAAGCCAAGGTGAGGAGTGAGGAGCAGGCTGGTGGTGTCCTCAGCCATCCCACGTGCAGCATTACGGCAACTTCCAAACCCATCCTGGTGACTTTCTCCTCCTTCGCTCCATTGCTTGAGCAAATAAGGTAGGGAAGGGGCTGGAGAACAAGGAGAAGAGGCTGGAGGACATGGGGAAGGGGCTGGAGGACAAGGAGAAGAGGCTGGAGGACATGGGGAAGGGGCTGGAGGACAAGGAGAAGAGGCTGGAGGACAAGGGGAAGGGGATGGAGGACATGGAGAAGAGGCTGGAGGACAAGGGGAAGGGGCTGGAGGACATGGAGAAGAGGCTGGAGGACAAGGGGAAGGGGCTGGAGGACATGGAGAAGAGGCTGGAGGACAAGAAGAGGCTGGAGGACAAGGGGAAGGGGCTGGAGGACATGGAGAAGAGGCTGGAGGACGAGGGGAAGGGGCTGGAGGACAAGGGGAAGGGGCTGGAGAACTTGTGAGGAGCAGCTGAGGGAGCTGGGGGTGTCCAGCCTGGAGAAGAGGAGGCTGAGGGGAGACCTTCTGGCTCTGCAACTGCCTGAGAGGAGGTTGGACCAGGGGGGGTCGGTCTCTGCTCCCCAGGAACAAGTGATGGGACAAGAGGAACCGGCCTCAAGTTGCCCAGGGGAGGTTGAGGTTGGATCTTGGGGACAATTCCTTCCTGGCAAGGGTTGTCAGGCCCTGGCCCAGGCTGCCCAGGGCAGGGGGGGAGTCCCCATCCCTGGAGGGGTTTCCAAGCCCTGGAGATGGTGCTGAGGGACATGGGCAGTGGTGGCCTTGGCAGGGCTGGGGATGATCCTCAAGGTCTTCTCCAACCCAAACAATTCCATAATCCCATGATTCTCCTTGTGAGGTTTCTCCTGATTGTCTCCCATGTCTCTCCATGGTGGGTGTTGTTGTGTTGTTGGTTGGTTGATTTGGTTTGGTTGTTGTTGGACTCGGTGGTCTTGGACGTCTTCTCCAACCATGACAATTCTGTGATGATCCTGTGGTTCTGCTGGTGGGACACAGGTCCAGGAGACAGAAGCTCTGTACAAGACGTGCATCAGCGACGCCAACTTCCGGCGCCAGGAGCTGGAGAAGGTTCGAGCACGGATCGTCTCCCACATCCGGAAGCTCATCTACCAGGGGGATGAGGTGCTGACCTGGGTACGTGGAGCCCTGGAACTTCTCCTCCAATCCTTGTTTCAGGGGAACTGCTCTTTGGGGTAAGACCTCCAGGGTCTTCACCACTTGAATGTGAGGGTGGCAGAGCCCTGGGCCAGGCTGCCCAGAGAGGCTGTGGAGTCTCCTGCTCTGGAGACATTCCCAACGCGGCTGGTTCCTGTGGGATCTGCTGGAGGTGACCCTGCTCTCCAGGGGGGGGGACACTGGGTGGTCTCCAGAGCTCCCTGCTCATCCAAACCTGTTTGGGATTCCATGATTCTCTGAAAAAGCACCTGGGCTTGGATGAGTAATGATTGTTAGTGGGTCCAGTTCTGGTGCCCCCAACATAAGGAGGACATGGAGCTGTTGGAGAGAGTCCAGAGGAGGCCACGGAGATGATCCCAGGGCTGGAGCAGTTCTGGAGACAGGCTGGGAGAGTTGGGATTGACCAGCCAAGAGAAGAGAAGGCTCCAGGGAGACCTTGGAGCAGCTTCCAGGGCCTGAAGGGGCTCCAGGAAAGCTGGGGAGGGACTTTGGCCAAGGGCAGGAGGGATGGGACCAGGGGGGATGGCTTGAAAGTGGCAGAGGGAGCTTGAGGTTGGAGACGAGGAGGAAATTCTTCCCTGGGAGGGTGGGGAGAGCCTGGGCCAGGGAAGTTGTGGCTGCCCCATCCCTGGAAGTGTCCAAGGGCAGGTTGGATGGGGCTTGGAGACACCTGGGCTGCTGGGAGGTGGCCCTGCCCATGGTGGGGTTGGATCTAGATGATCTTTGAGGTCCCTCCAACCCAAACCATTCCATGATTCCATAATCTTCTCTTTCTTCCCCTGTCAGGTCACTTTAAGGATGTTTAAGCAGCGGCAGAGCCAGTCAGAGCAGATCCCAGTTGGATACCAGCACCTGGCCGAGGTCTGCAAGCCCTACAAAGCTGGTGAGAAATACCTGGAGTTCATCCAGGCTCTGCAGAAGAAAGAGCTCCAGGTGGAAGTGTTTGAATTTGAGCCACTCACCTCTGGAGGGCAGAGGTAAAAAAACCAAACAACAGGGTGACCATGAGGCAGCAACAGGCCCTGGGGGACAAGAAGGCCCAGGGGCTCCTGGGGGGCATCAGGAAGAGTGTGGGCAGGAGGGCAGGGAGGTTGTCCTGCCCCTCTGGTGAGGCCCCATCTGGAGAAGTGGGTCCAGGTGTGGGCTGCCCAGAAGGAGCAGGAGGTGCTGGAGAGGGGCCAGCAAAGGGCCACCAAGGTGCTGAGGGGACTGGAGCATCTGGGCCATGAGGAAAGGCTGAGGGACCTGGGGCTGTTGAGCTGGAGAGGAGGAGACTGAGGGGGGGTCTCCTGAAGGCTGCTCCAGATCTGCAGGGGGGTCAGGAGGGTGGGCCCAGGCTCTTGTCAGCAGTGTCCAGGGACAGGCCAAGGGGCAATGGGCACCAGGTGGAACATGGGCAGTTCCAGCTCCCCATGAGGAGGAACTTGTTGCCTGGGAGGGTGGCAGAGCCCTGGGCCAGGCTGCCCAGAGAGGCTGTGGAGTCTCCTGCTCTGGAGACATTCCCAACGCGGCTGGTTCCTGTGGGATCTGCTGGAGGTGCCCCTGCTCTCCAGGGGGAGGACACTGGGTGGTCTCCAGAGCTCCTGGCCCACCCCACCACTCTGTGACTGCTGGAAATTCATCTCCAACCCTTCTCAGGTCCCCTCCCAGCGGCAATAAGAAGGTGACATCTCATCACACCACAGCAAAAGACCCCAGCACACCAGAAGACCCCACCCGGAAGCAGGTGTCCACAGATGGGGACCAGAGTAGGTTGAATTTATCACAAATGACCCAATTTTCTCCCCAGTCTCTGTAGTTTCATTGAGGCTTGGAACCAAAAGGTGGGAGAGGTTCTCAGGTTCTCAAGACTGGGTGAAAACATTGACAAGTGTTTCTGGGTTCTCCTAGGGGCTTGGGTTGGACTTCAGCCCCGTGTTGAAGGACCCCAAGAGCACCTGGGATGGTTGGTCACCATCTCCACCTTCCACAGGTGTGAACAGATCCCTCTGCAGTGACACAGAAAGTCTTGGTGGGAGCTGTGAGTCCCGGTCCCTGGACTCTCCCAATTCCAGCCCTGGTGAGAGCAGCAGAAACTCTTCCCTAATATTGCCTAAAACAACCTAAAAAAGGGGAATAAAGTCCACACTGACCTTCTCTGTGCACCACGAGGAGAGCAGCAGGTTGTATTTTCTCCCTTCTCAAGGAAACTCCCCCAGGAAGTTGCTGAAAGCTCCATCCACCGGCACCGTGTCCTCCTCGGATGACTTTGAAGAGAGAGATGCCTTGCAAACGTTGGAGAGTGGTGAGCCACAAAGTTCTCAGAGTCTCCAGGTGGACACTGTGCTCGTGTCTTGGTTCCTTCTCATGGTTTGATGGTGTTTTGGCAGAAAATGGGACACCCCAGCAGCAGTTGAGGAACGTTCTCCTCTCCAGCGCGGCGCAGAGCCACCGGCTGCGGAAGCTGAGAGGTCCCTCCAAGTGCAGGGAGTGTGACACCTTCATGGTCAGTGGCTTCGAGTGCGAGGAGGTGAGGGCCAGAAGATGGCATTGTAGGTGTCTCATTTGGGAGCCTGGGGTGGCCATGGCCTCGTTGAAGGTCTGCAGAAACGCGCTGCCCCTCTGCGAAGTCCTGGGCTTCTTGTGGAGGCTCCTTCTCTGGAGACATGCCCAACCCATCTGGTTCCTGTGGGATCTGCTGGAGGTGCCCCTGCTCTCCAGGGGGTGGGACTGGGTGGTCTCCAGATGTCCCATCCAACCCTGAGCACTCTGTGACTCCAAGTCCTCCAAGTTCAGCCCCTGCTGGGCCACAACCATAACTGAGGAGGTTCTCCTGTTCCAGTGCTGCCTGGCCTGCCACAAGAAGTGTCTCGAGAACCTGCTCATCACCTGTGGCCACAAGAAGTTGCCCAACCGAGTCCCTCTCTTCGGCATCGACTTCACGCAGGTTCCTCGGGACTTCCCAGAAGAAGTTCCCTTCATCGTGGTGAAATGCACCTCAGAAATTGAAGCTCGTGCCCTGGGGGTGCAGGTGAGTGGTCAGTTTTTCTGGCTTGGGTCTTCTCCATGTCCAAAACTCCTGAGCTCTCCTCCCCTCTGCCCCACCCAGGGGATCTATCGGATAAGTGGATCCAAAGCCCGGGTGGAAAAGCTGTGCCAGGCGTTCGAGAACGGCCGGAGCCTGGTGGAGCTTTCTGAGCACTCCCCCCATGATATCACGGGTGTCCTGAAGCATTTCCTGAAGGAGGTGGGTACCAAACATTGGGTGCCACCAGCAGCGTGGCCAGCAGGTCAAGGGAGGGGATTGTCCCACTCTACTTTGCTCTCGTGAGACCCCACGTGGGGTCCAGGTGGCCATGAAGGCCCATGGGCTCCTGGGGGGCATCAGGAAGAGGGTGGACAGGAGGGCTGGGAGGTTCTCCTGCACCTTCTGCCCTGCCCTGAGGGGGACACATTTGGAGAACTGGGTCCAGTTCTGGAGCCCCCAACACTGGAAGGAAATGGAGCTGATGGAGAGAGTCCAGAGGAGGCCACAGAGATGATCCCAGGGCTGGAGCAGCTCTGGAGACAGGCTGGGAGAGTTGGGATTGACCAGCCTGGAGAGGAGAAGGCTCCAGGGAGACCTTGGAGCAGCTTCCAGGGCCTGAAGGGGCTCCAGGAAAGCTGGGGAGGGACTTTGGCCAAGGGCAGGAGGGATGGGACCAGGGGGGATGGCTTGAAAGTGGCAGAGGGAGCTTGAGGTTGGAGACGAGGAGGAAATTCTTCCCTGGGAGGGTGGGGAGAGCCTGGGCCAGGGAAGTTGTGGCTGCCCCATCCCTGGAAGTGTCCAAGGGCAGGTTGGATGGGGCTTGGAGACACCTGGGCTGCTGGGAGGTGGCCCTGCCCATGCAGGAGTTGGATCTAGATGGTCTTTAGATCATGGAATGGTTTGAGTTGGAAGGGACCTTAAAGGCCACCTAGATGATCTTCAAGGTGGCTTCTCCAACTCTGGAAGTGTCCAAGGGCAGGTTGGATGGGGCTTGGAGACACCTGGGCTGCTGGGAGGTGGCCCTGCCCATGGTGGGGGTTGGATCTAGATGGTCTTTGAGGTCCCTCCAACCCAAACCATCCCATGATTCCATGAAACCTCAGCTCTTGGTCTCATTCCTGGCTGCCATCCCAGCAGGATGAAGTAAGATGTTGTCTTCCTCCCCTCTCGCTGCAGCTCTCGGCCCCGGTGCTGCTGTCCCACCTCTATCACGACCTCATGGCTCTTGCCAAAGATTTGCAGAAACCTGGGGAAGAAAAATCTGCTTGTGCAGGTTCCCCTTCTGATCCCATCCAGAGCATGAAGGATCTGCTGAGCAAATTGCCTGGAAGCAACTACAACACCCTGAGGCACCTGATTGCCCACCTGTACAGGTGAGGAGATGGTTAGTGGCAGGTCCAAGCCCAGGAGATCCCTGATGGTCCCTGAAGGAAGCACGCAGAAGTGGTTGAGATGTCCCAAAATGGTTCAGGTCCTGCTGCCAGGTACAATCTGTGCAATTTTGGAGCACATCTGTGCTTCCTGTGATGAGGAATGAAGGTGGATTGATTGATCCATCTACAAGAAGGACATGGAAGGGCTGGAGTGTGTCCAGAGAAGGGCAATGGAGTTGGGAAAGGGGCTGGAGAACAAGGAGAAGGGGCTGCAGGACAAAGAGAACGGGCTGGAGGACAAGGGGAAGGGGCTGGAGGACAAGGGGAAGGGGCTGGAGAACTTGTGAGGAGCAGCTGAGGGAGCTGGGGGTGTCCAGCCTGGAGAAGAGGAGGCTGAGGGGAGACCTTCTGGCTCTGCAACTGCCTGAGAGGAGGTTGGACCAGGGGGGGTCGGTCTCTGCTCCCTCCAAGCTGGGGAGGGACTTTGGCCAAGGGCAGGAGGGATGGGATGAGAGGGGATGGATTAAAACTGGAAGAGAGAGATTGAGGTTGGACATTAGGAAGAAACAAGGGTGAGGAGACCCTGGAAGAGGTTTCCTGGAGAAGCTGTGGATGATGGAAGTGTTCAAGGGCAGGTTGGATGGGTTTTGGAGCAACTTGGTCTGGTGGGAGGTGTCCCTGCCCATGCAAGGGTTGGATCTAGGTGGTCTTCAAGGTCCCTTCCCACCCAAACCGTTCCATGATTCTATGATCACTCCTGAGGTTTCTCTCTGGGGTTTCCTTGCACAGACCAGAGCTCTGGTCCCCATCAAGCATGGGGGTTGTCTCTCCACCAAGAAAAATGGGGGGTTTGGTGCATCCCAGCTGGGTCCTCAGGAGCTGGGATGTCCCTGACAGTCCCGTTTCCCTTCCCCAGGGTGGCAGAGAAATACGAAGAGAACAAGATGTCCCCAAACAACCTGGGCATCATCTTTGGGCCAACATTGATCCGACCAGGCTCCGGGAGCGACGTCTCCATGTCCTGCCTGGTTGACTCTGGGTATCAAGCCCAAATTGTGGAATTCCTCATCCAGAACTACGAAAGGGTGTTTGGGATGGATGAGCTGCCTCCATCCCTACCCCTGGGATGTGAAAACCCTTCCCAAGAATCATCGACTGAAAAGGAGGAAGGACCTGAGGGCCCAAAGTCAATCCAGAATGTAACTCCAGAGGTAGAGCTCCCTGAGGCTGAGCTGGGCTTGCTCACCCTGCTGTAGGCAGGAAAGGTAGAGGAGCAATTAAAGAGAACTTCTCCATGGATTACAAACCCATCTCTAGGAGAGGGTTATCCCAAGGGGAAGGAGCAGGGAGCCTGTTGCACGTGGAGTGGGAGAAAGAGAAAAAACTAGGAGCTACGGGTCACGTAGCAGCTTCTCAGGCCAACCTGGAGGATGGTTTTGGTCCATGACTGAGGCCCCAGTTATCCTGAAAAGTGATGGGATTCTCCGGTGAGACTCACCTGGAGAACGGGGTCCAGTTCTGGAGCCCCCAACACTGGAAGGACATGGAGCTGTTGGAGAGAGGCCAGAGGAGGCCACAGAGATGATCCCAGGGCTGGAGCAGGTCTGGAGACAGGCTGGGAGAGTTGGGATTGACCAGCCAAGAGAAGAGAAGGCTCCAGGGAGACCTTGGAGCAGCTTCCAGGGCCTGAAGGGGCTCCAGGAAAGCTGGGGAGGGACTTTGGCCAAGGGCAGGAGGGATGGGACCAGGGGGGATGGCTTGAAAGTGGCAGAGGGAGATTTAAACTGGCAAGAAAGAGGAAATTACTTTCCTCAAGTTAAGCCAAAGGGAGTGAGATCCAATCTCAGGCATCCTCTGCCTCCTGCTTTGGAGTTACAGAGTCATCAGAGTTGGCAGGGAGCTCTGGAGATCATCAGTCCAACCCCCTGGAGAGCAGGGGCACCTCCAGCAGATCCCACAGGAACCAGCCGCGTTGGGAATGTCTCCAGAGCAGGAGACTCCACAGCCTCTCTGGGCAGCCTGGCCCAGGGCTCTGCCACCCTCCCAGGCAACAAGTTCCTCCTCATGGGGAGCTGGAACTGCCCATGTTCCACCTGGTGCCCATTGCCCCTTGGCCTGTCCCTGGACACTGCTGACAAGAGCCTGGGCCCACCCTCCTGACCCCCCTGCAGATCTGGAGCAGCCTTCAGGAGACCCCCCCTCAGTCTCCTCCTCTCCAGCTCAACAGCCCCAGGTCCCTCAGCCTTTCCTCATGGCCCAGATGCTCCAGTCCCCTCAGCACCTTGGTGGCCCTTTGCTGGCCCCTCTCCAGCACCTCCTGCTCCTTCTGGGCAGCCCACACCTGGACCCACTTCTCCAGATGGGGCCTCACCAGAGGGGCAGGACAACCTCCCAGCCCTCCTGCCCACACTCTTCCTGATGCCCCCCAGGAGCCCATGGGCCTTCTTGGCCACCAGGACCCACTGACCCCCCCTCAGCCTCCTCCTCTCCAGCTGAACTCAAGTGGTTGGTGCTCACGTGCACGACCACGTCCTCAGTGAGCAGATCCAGGGCTGTTCTGTCTCCAGGTCCCTCTGACTGAGGAAGCAGAAATGAGAATTATTCTGATCAGAGTTGAAATAAATTCCCCAGGACGGACACGATTCCCTCCTGCTCCGCAGAATTCCCACGGGATTAATAAAAAAAGTCACGGGAAACACTTTGATCCACAAACTGGTGCCTTTTGGGATTATTTTCCGAGCCATTTTTTCCTGCTACTGCAGCAGGACTGAGCTCCACAGGAAGTGTGGACAAGGGTGGACAATTCTAGATGTGGACATATGGACGTTTCCATGTGTGGAAGTGTCACAGACTTTGACAAAGGGGAGTTGGTCCCGAGGATGGTCTGGTTTGGCCACCAGTAAAAGCCACCAGGTGACCCAATCCACTGGTTCCACAGCACCCAGGTTCATCCATGTCCTTCACTCCTCCTCCCATCTCCATTTGAGGATGACTGTGCTCCAGCTGGCAGCTCAGTTCCTGATATTTCTCCTTTTTTCTTCTGAAATTGGCCACTTCAGGGTCCTGTGGGACGTGGGTATCGGTCCCACCACCAGCAGGTGCTTCTGGGGTGAATTTCATGGCAGGGATGCTGGAGCTGGCAGGTCTTTTGGAGAACAAGCCTTGTGAGGAGCAGCTGAGGGAGCTGGGGGTGTCCAGCCTGGAGAAGAGGAGGCTGAGGGGAGACCTTCTGGCTCTGCAACTGCCTGAGAGGAGGTCGGACCAGGGGGGGTCGGTCTCTGCTCCCCAGGAACAAGTGATGGGACAAGAGGAACCGGCCTCAAGTTGCCCAGGGGAGGTTGAGGTTGGATCTTGGGGACAATTCCTTCCTGGCAAGGGTTTGTCAGGCCCTGGCCCAGGCTGCCCAGGGCAGGGGGGGAGTCCCCATCCCTGGAGGGGTTTCCAAGCCCTGGAGATGGTGCTGAGGGCCATGGGTTAAGCACTGGACTTGGTAGAGTTGGGTTAAGAGTTAGTAAGAGTTGGGTTATGGTTGGTAGAGTTGGGTTAAGGGTTGCACTTGATAACCTTAAAGGTCTTTTCCAACCAGGATGATTCTGTGATTTACTCTCCTGGCCCTGCCATGTGACCTTCCAGTCTCCCTCCCTACTCCCCCAGGAGCTACAGGAGATCTGGGAGAAATTCAGGCATTTTCAGCTCCAGTGGAGCCTCCTCTCCCAGCAGTTGGGGTGAAGTGGGCGTTGACAGTATCTTCCCATCCAATCAAAGTCCTGTATAACCACTGGTGGCTTTTCCCAACAGAGTCCCTCCTCCCAGCATGGTTTAACTGTGGATGGTGTCTCTGATGATGAATCTTCCAGTGAAGCCACCCACGAGGTGTCTCTGGAGGGAGTTCCCAGCCCGTTGAGCCTGGATGCTGGAGGTAAATGCTGTGGGGATCATGGTGCTGGTGGAGGTTGTCTCCTACAAGTCTTCTGAGGAGCAGCTGAGGGAGCTGGGGGTGTCCAGCCCGGAGAAGAGGAGGCTGAGGGGAGACCTTCTGGCTCTGCAACTGCCTGAGAGGAGGTTGGACCAGGGGGGGGTCGGTCTCTGCTCCCCAGGAACAAGTGATGGGACAAGAGGAACCGGCCTCAAGTTGCCCAGGGGAGGTTGAGGTTGGATCTTGGGGACAATTCCTTCCTGGCAAGGGTTGTCAGGCCCTGGCCCAGGCTGCCCAGGGCAGGGGGGGAGTCCCCATCCCTGGAGGGGTTTCCAAGCCCTGGAGATGGTGCTGAGGGCCATGGGTTAAGCACTGGACTTGGCAGAGTTGGGTTATGGTTGGTAGAGTTGGGTTATGGTTGGTAGAGTTGGGTTAAGGATTGGTAGAGTTGGGTTAAGGATTGGTAGAGTTGGGTTATGGTTGGTAGAGTTGGGTTATGGTTGGACTCGATGATCTTAAAGGTCTCTCCAACCAGGATGATTCTGTGGTTCTGTGATATAAACCTGATCAATACCTTGTAAGTCCTTCAAACGCATCTCTTGGAATTGCTCCTGATTAAGGAGTTTGATTAACTGAGCCTGCTAATGCAGGAGGGATTTCATAGAACCCTTTTGGTTGGAAAAGACCTCCAAGATCACCAAGTCCAACCATCAACCATCATTTCAGTGTCCTTTCTAAAAGGAAAATAATTAATCACCCCAAATAATTTGTTGTATTAACCTCATCTCAGGGTTCTAAGACAATTCTCTAATTTTTGGTGCAGAGATGAACACCAACGTTGGCTCAGAGCTGGAGGACTCCATGCAGAAGAAGATGGAGAGTGACTTGGACATGGTCCCAGGGACCCAGCCGAGGTGCCACTTCAGCCGCCAGCCCGTGAAGTACATCCGAACTCCGGGAAAAACCAAACCAGTCATCCCCAGATCGTCCAATTTGAGGACTACCACATTGGCCAACGTGGCAACTGAGTCCGGTGGAGAAGACAATGCTCCCGGTGGCAGCTCCGTGGCCAAGGACATCCCAGAGGACAGCACGAGGAGCAGGAAGAGGTCACCAGACACCAGCACGCTCCAACAGCGCTCCGGAGGGAGGCGGCAGCTCCAACGCTTGGAGATCACCCACGAAACTGCCAGGATTGTCTCCAAGTTGAACCTTGATGACACTTCTGTGTCCCTTGAACCTTCCCTGGAGAGTGCAGGATCTAAGGAGGACACTGAGGACCTCAACCCAGGGACGTATCTGTAGGAAAAACCCTGAGGGGAAACTGGGAACAACTATGGAAAGGGAGAGCGGACTGAGATCCCACCTGCGGAGCGGAGGAATGAGACCCCGGTTGGATTTACCATCCTGGTTGGAGGAAAGACACCTCTGGTTGGCCACTGGTGGACCCAGGATTGGCTTTTTGCTCCTTAACAAGTCCCTACAAGTGACCAGGAGCCAGGCCAAGGCTCTCTGTGGAGCATGAAGGAGAAGGTGAGGAGTGGAGGAAACATCCGGCTGGAAAAGCACTGGTGGGAAGGAGGGGATGGGAACGTTGACACCAGGTGGAAACCATCTCCAAAGGGTCATTTTCCAGCGCTGTGACAAGCCCCAGTTTTTGCCATTTTTATTGTGGGGCATTTTTGAGTGTAACTCACTTGTTGGCTGGAATAGAACCCTTGTCCTCCAGATCCTTCTCCTTCCATTCCTGGAGCTTCAACCCTTGGCTGAGCCCAAAGCTGTGATGGGAAGAGAGAAGGTGCCACGCCCCAAGACAGGTCCCACTTCTCCAAAACAAAAGGAATTCTCTTTCCCTTGGAGCAGATTGAGCTTCTGCAACTCTTCCATGGGAAGCTGCTGCTGGGAAGGAGGCAAAACCCCCAGCAGATATGAAGATTTTCTGGAGTCTAAGACCAGGTTGTTGGCCTCCCATCTCGCCTGCCTTTGGGTGGTCCCAAATTTGGGCTCTTTTCTGCCTCCCTGGATTTTCTGTCCACCAGTTCAACATGAAGATGGGGAGAACCTGTCCTGTAGTGCCACCTCGTGACGGATCCTGGAGAGTTCAGCGTAGGAGGATGGGTATGAAGGGACCTCCTTGATAGAGGGTTGTGGGAACAGCCCGAAATTCAGACAAGAGCAGGAAAACTTTTGTGCTAGGACAGATTTCAGTGATCACCATCTGCTGCGAAGACACCAGGAGATGTTTGAAGACACCACGAGGTGTTTGAAGGCACCAGAATCAATCACAGAATGTTGGGGGTTGGAAGGGACTTCTGAAGATCATCGAGTCCAACCCCCCCACCAGAGCAGGAACACCAGGGGCAGGTCACTCAGAAAGGCATCCAGATGAGTCTTGGAAGCCTCCAGAGAAGGAGACTCCTCAACCTGGAGCAACCCTGTCCCAGGGCTCTGTCACCTTCAAAGACAAGTTCTTCCTCATGTTGAGGTGGAACTTCCTGGGCTCCAGTTTGCATCCATGGCCCCTCGTCCTGGCACAGGGCACCACTGGAAAGAGATTGTCCCCTCCTTCTTGACACCCACCCTGCAGATACTTAGAGACACTCATCAGGTCCCCTCTCAGTCTTCTCTTCTCCAGACTAAACAGCCCCAGGTCCCTCAGCCTTTCTTCATCAGATGTTCCAGCCCCTTCATCATCCTCGTAGCCTCCATTGGACCCTCTCCAGTAAATCCCAGTCCCTCTGGAACTGGGGAGCCCAGAACTGGACACACCACTCCAGGTGGGGTCTCAGCAGGGCAGAGCAGAGGGGCAGGAGAACCTCCCTGGTCCTTCCCCACACTCCTCTTGATGCCCCCCAGGATTCCCGTGGCCTTCTTGGCCACCAGGGCACGTTGCTGCCCCATGGATCACTCGTTGGCCACCAGGACCCCAAGGTCCTTCTCCATGGAGCTGCTTTCTAGCAGGTCAACCCCTCATCCAGACGGGTGCCTGGTGTGGTTCCTCCCCAGGTGCAGGACTCTACTCTTCTTCTTGTTGAACCTCAGGAGGTTCCTCTTGGCCCAGTTCTCCCTGAATGTTCTTACCACCTCCTGGTGGATCAGCCAACCCTCCCAGCTTCGTATCATCACCAAAAACAATCCATTTCTTCCCCAAATATTGGGAATATGGGAACATTTGGGACATTCTGATGGATTTTTCAGCTGTGAGGAATTCCCTTCCCACCTTTGGGAGACAGAGCAAAGCAAAAAGCATCACATTTTTTTTAACAATCTGAAGATCTTGGTCCAAATCTTCATCCCACCCTTCCCCTTTGGCTTTCCCCTCCCCCCCCCTTCTCATTTGAATAATTATTCTTAATTATTCATGTTAAATCATCACAAATAATTTCTGATGAAAGGCTACAAAAATCAAACTGTCCTTATTCTCATGACCCACTTGGAGAAACCAACTGGAGGTTGAAACACAACCCTCAGGTTTTGACCAAACTTCGCCCCAGAAAGGGAAGTTTTGCCCCAAAACCAAAAGATCTCAGCCCATTTCTCAGCTTCATCCCCAGGTGTTTCCTTTCAACCTTCACCTCTTGAACCCCGAGATAGAAAAGCAGGGATGAGGAGTTGAGCCTGGGATGGAGGAAGATGGGAATTCTCTGGGATTTATTCCTGGAGTGGGGTTTGGTGTTTTTTTTTTTTAGGTGCTTTTCCTGCTTTGCCTCATCTCAGGGTATTTAATCATCTATTTAATATTAAAATTAAAAATACATTCAATCACCAGGCTGTGAAATGGGGTGAAAATCTTTTGTTGTTTGGGGGTTAATTGAATTATCCCTGATCCCTTGGCCAGGAAAACTCCCGGGATGCTGCGGGGTGTGAATTAATTTGGATTTTGTGACCTTTTTTTTGGCTTTCTGAGGTGTCTCCCGACCACCGAGGAGCAGCTCAGCTGAGAAGGGAGATTTTCCTCCCTCCTCCTGCCGGGAGCTCAGGCTGCTGCAAACAAACAGCTTTTGTTTTCCTCCTCCCTCTGGAATCTGGCTGGAATATTCTTGGCTTTGTGGTTGTCCTTGGAGAAGGGCACCTATGGGAGAGGAATGAAAACAAGCAGAGAGTTTTTGGGATGGAAAACAAGCTGGGAAACACTTTTAGGGGGGATTTAAGTTAAAAATGTGGAGTTACACCCCCCCCCCCCCCAAGGTGTCTGGCACCTCGGGGCATTCCTGGAATCCCGATTGGAAAAGACCCTTGGGAATCCAACAACTCCCCAGGAAAAACCTGGGATGCACTGAAGAGAATCCACAGTTTTGCCCCGGGGGTTGGAATCATTCAGGGCCCTGGCTCCTCGTTTCCTTTCATTAATTTAATGTCATTAAAAGCTCCTTTCATTAATTTAATGTCATTAACAGCTGTCATTCCAGCTTTTCTTAGGCAGTGGCCTTGGGATCCTCAACTGGGCCCTGGAGAGTCACTTTTGTGAGTACCTGAAAAACCCACCTTGAAGGGGGTTTTAGAGTTTGATTTTTTTCTGTAGAAACGTTGAAGAAACAAACTTGGAGCCTTTTGTGCCCTTTAATGAAGTGAAAATTATTTTTAGAGGGAGCCAGACTTTTTCTGTCACTTCTGCAAGTTGGTCAAGTGAGGTTGAGTTGGTTTATTTCCCCCCTACAAATGTGCCTAAAAGCTCAAGGTTTTAGGAAGTCAGGGGGGAAGGCTGTGCTGAAAAAACCTTGGTTGAAGTGGGGGGGTTGAAGAGAAAGGGGAAGGGGCTGGGGGACATGGGGGAGGGGCTGGAGGACATGGGGGAGGGGCTGGAAGACAAGGAGAAGAGGCTGGAGGACGTGGGGAAGGGGCTGGAGGACAAGAAGGGGCTGGAGGATGAGGGGAAGGGGCTGGAGGACGTGGGGAAGGGGCTGGAGGACAAGGAGAAGAGGCTGGAGAACAAGGGGCAGGATCTGGAGGACAAGGGGAAGGGGCTGGAGGACAAGAAGGGGCTGGAGGACAAGGAGAAGGGGCTGGAGGACGGGGGGAAGGAGCTGGAGGACAAGGGGAAGGGGCTGGAGGACAAGGGGAAGGGGCTGGAGGACAAGGGGAAGGGGCTGGAGAACTTGTGAGGAGCAGCTGAGGGAGCTGGGGGTGTCCAGCCTGGAGAAGAGGAGGCTGAGGGGAGACCTTCTGGCTCTGCAACTGCCTGAGAGGAGGTTGGACCAGGGGGGGTCGGTCTCTGCTCCCCAGGAACAAGTGATGGGACAAGAGGAACCGGCCTCAAGTTGCCCAGGGGAGGTTGAGGTTGGATCTTGGGGACAATTCCTTCCTGGCAAGGGTTGTCAGGCCCTGGCCCAGGCTGCCCAGGGCAGGGGGGGAGTCCCCATCCCTGGAGGGGTTTCCAAGCCCTGGAGATGGTGCTGAGGGCCATGGGCAGTGGTGGCCTTGGCAGGGCTGGGGATGATCCTCAAGGTCTTCTCCAGCCAAAACAATTCCATGAGAACAAAACATCCTTGGAAGGAGCCCAAACCTCCACTGATCTGGGGGAAAAGCCACGTTCCTGAGAACTTTCTTTGACTCAAAGGTCACATCTTTGGAGGGTATATTAATATAATTAATTAATATTATAATATTCCCTTTCCTCCCCCAGGGAGAGGAGCTGTGGCAGCCCCTGAAGGATCAGATCTGGGCCTGGAGGATTTTCTGCCTCAGTTTTGGGTGGGTTTTGTGGGTTTTTTTTGCCAGTTTTCAATTTAAAAAAGCACTTTTGATGCTCGTTGTGGCCCCTCCAGCCCTGAGGTGACACGAAACCAGAGACACGGGGCAGGGAAGTGGGTTTGTGGAAATAATCCCTAAAAAAAAAAAAAAAAGCCAAGGCACAAAAATGTTTCCTGCTTTTCCAACAAGGAAAGGAGGAGGAGGCTTCATCCCACTGGGAGTCAGCCAAGATCCGTGGAGTTTGGAGGGAAGGGAGCCTGGGCTGGGCTGTGCAGGGAGGGGAGTTTTGTTTGGATGGGCAACAACACGAGGTGTTTATCTTGGGGTGAAGATGCTGTCTCCATAAACACGACGTCCTGCCAGGAGCTGAACCTTCCTGAGGTGAAACCACCCCGGGGTCAAACTCTGCTCTTGCTCCTGCCTCCATGGGGGATCATCTCCCTCTTCCTGTGGGAATGAGGAGGAGCAGAGGGGCCCCTGGACCATCCTGACTCCAAACAAAACACTGCAAATCCACCCTCTTGCCTCCCCTGGTTTCTCTGCTGCTGCTGCAGGAGAAATGTTTCCAGCTTGGAGTGCTGGGACAACTGATTTGGTGGGAATTTAGCTCATCCAAATCCCTTTTCCAGGACCTGGAGAAGGGAAGGGTGGTTTGCCAGGAGCTGGGTCCACCTGGGAGAACCTCCACTTCTCCCATCCTTTCTCCTAAGGGAAGGTGCCAAGGTCCAAGGTGATGGTGTCTCCCTGTACCAGTTCGAGGTGTTGTCCATGGAAACCCCTGGATTTTGTGTCCAAATTTGGGTCAAAACTAGGGAAGGGAAGAGTTGTTTGCCAGGATCTGGATCCACCTGGGAGAACCTCCACTTCTCCCACCCTTTCTCCTAAGGGAAGGTGACAAGGTCCAAGGTGATGGTGTCTCCCTGCTCCAGTTCGAGGTGTTGTCCATGGAAACCCCTGGATTTTGTGTCCAACCTCGGGGCAAACCTGGAGAAGGGAAGGGTGGTTTGCCAGGATCTGGATCCACCTGGGAGAACCTCCACTTCTCCCAACCTTTCTCCTAAGGGAAGGTGCCAAGGTCCAAGGTGATGGTGTCTCCCTGCTCCAGTTCAAGGTGTTGTCCATGGAAACCCCTGGATTTTGTGTCCAACCTCGGGGCAAACCTGGAGAAGGGAAGGGTGGTTTGCCAGGATCTGGATCCACCTGGGAGAACCTCCACTTCTCCCAACCTTTCTCCTAAGGGAAGGTGCCAAGGTCCAAGGTGATGGTGTCTCCCTGCTCCAGTTCAAGGTGTTGTCCATGGAAACCCCTGGATTTTGTGTCCAAATTTGGGTCAAAACTAGGGAAGGGAAGGGTGGTTTGCCAGGAGCTGGATCCACCTGGGAGAACCTCCACTTCTCCCAACCTTTCTCCTAAGGGAAGGTGCCAAGGTCCAAGGTGATGGTGTCTCCCTGCTCCAGTTCGAGGTGTTGTCCATGGAAACCCCTGGATTTTGTGTCCAACCTCGGGGCAAACCTGGAGAAGGGAAGGGTGGTGTGAGGGAATTCCTGCCTTTTGAAGGCTGATGGATACTCTGCTTTCCCTGGAAAAGGTTTGGCTGGGAGCTGGATGGTGGATCTTGGATTCCAGGGAGTCTCCTCGGGGATCTCTGGGCCAGTTGGGGCTTGGGAAGTGGTGACTGGAGCAAGTGGTTGGATGGGGGATGATGTGATGGCACCTTCCAAGGGTTTTCACATTCCTAGGATGCCAGGAGAGGGGTCTCAGCTGAGGAGAAGAAGACAAACCCCTTTGGATTGAGGCTCAGACTCTGACAGGTGGGGGGTGACGCTCTTGGGGGGCTCCTCCTCAGGTGGAGGAGGTTCCTGGGCTGCTCCTCAGGTGGGTTCCTGGGCTCCTTGGTCTTGCTGGTGTTTAGCATCCAGTGCTCATTCCCAGAAGGATCATGTTGGGGTGGGATCTGACCTCAGCCTCTCAGAAACCACCTCCTGGCTGCCAAAGCTGCTGGGAGGTTTTTGGGTGTGATGGTTTTGGGGAGCACCCTGGAAGGGTGAGGCTGTGCAGGGCCCAAACTTGTGTGTTCTCCAAGAGGGAATCATGGAATAATGGCTTGGGTTGGAAGGGGCCTTCAAGATCATCTAGTCCAACCCCTGCATGGGCAGGGACACCTCCCACCAGCCCAGGTTTCCCATCTCTGCACATCCCTGATCCTCAAGCCCAGGGAGCTGAGGTGATCTCTGGTGGGTTTCAAAGAAGCAAGTGAGCTGCTCTTGGTTCAGAAGGACCTCCCTGAACCTTTGGCCACCTTCTTATGGGCTTCCTGAGCCTCTGTGGGCTGGGAATATTCTCTTCAAGTGGTCCTGCACATCTCATAGAATCATGGAATGGTTTGGGTTGGGAGGGACCTTCAAGATCATCCATTCCCAACCCCCTGCCATGGGTCTTGGTGCCTTCAAATCTCCCCCAAACTTCTGGTAGGTAAAGGAGTAAAATTAGGGTTGTTTTTTCTGGATCAAGGAACTAGAAAAATTGCTGGTTTTAAGCTCAGGACTTTGAAACCTGGAATCTTCTCTCTGTGCTGTGACAGGTTGACATGAGCCTTGGCCTGGTCCCATCTGACATTTTCTGACGTGCTGAGCTATTGTCATGGCCTGTTGACACTTCAGTCCAAACCAGTTACACCAGCTGGTCTCCTGCTCACCCTGGGTGGTTCTTTATGAAACTGTCACCTTTGAAGTTTGGTGCCAGTTTGAAATCTCAAAGGAAGGAGGAAATGGGGAGTATTTTTAAGGTTTCTGCCATCCTGCACTGGGTAGCTGTGGGAGGAGCATCTCGGGGGGGCTTTGTGGAGAAGGAGGAGCATCTCAGGGGGGTTTTGTGGAGCAGGAGGAGCATCTTCTGGGGTGGGGGGCCTTCTGGAGCAGGAGGAGCATCTCGGGGGGGCCTTCTGGAGCAGGAGGAGCATCTCAGGGGGGCTTTGTGGAGCAGGAGGAGCATCTTCTGGGGGGCTTTGTGGAGCAGGAGGAGCATCTTGGGTTGGGGGGCTTTGTGGAGCAGGAGGAGCATCTCGGGGGGCCTTCTGGAGCAGGAGGAGCATCTCAGGGGGGCTTTGTGGAGCAGGAGGAGCATCTTCTGGGGGGCTTTGTGGAGCAGGAGGAGCATCTTGGGTTGGGGGGCTTTGTGGAGCAGGAGGAGCATCTCGGGGGGCCTTCTGGAGCAGGAGGAGCATCTCAGGGGGGCTTTGTGGAGCAGGAGGAGCATCTTCTGGGGGGCTTTGTGGAGCAGGAGGAGCATCTTGGGTTGGGGGCTTTGTGGAGCAGGAGGAGCATCTCGGGGGGCCTTCTGGAGCAGGAGGAGCATCTCAGGGGGGCTTTGTGGAGCAGGAGGAGCATCTTGGGTTGGGGGGCTTTGTGGAGCAGGAGGAGCATCTCGGGGGGCCTTCTGGAGCAGGAGGAGCATCTCGGGGGGGCTTTGTGGAGCAGGAGGAGCATCTTCTGGCCGGGGGGGGGGCTTGTGGAGCAGGAGGAGCATCTCGGGGGGGCCTTGTGGAGCATCTGGGTCTTCATGGACCACCTCAAAGGGTTGTTCTGCCCTGGGTTCTGCTCTTGGGGACCAGCCTGGAGAGTTGGATCATGGATTTTAAACCCACCCCTGGCAGCAGAAGTGCTGGAGCAGAGCAAAGGGTGGGCTGAGGAAATGGGGTGGGGTCTCTTTGTTCTGGGACTAATGGTGTGACCAAAAGGACAATAAAACCTGGTGGGAAGGTGAAGAACCTGATTTGAGGGGACTCCTTGTAGCTAATATTGCTGGAAGTCCTGCAGTGAGGGCTCCTGGTTGCTCTGTTGGGACCCGACTTCTTGGGAACTTGGTTGTTCTCTAGAAGAAACAAACTTGATCAAATATAGATCCTTTTTTTTTTTTTTTTTTTTTTTCCCCCAAGACAAGACTCTGGGAAACCTGTTTCTGGAACTCTTGGCAGGGATGGACTCACCCCGAGTTGTTTTTCACCCCTTTCTGGCAGGATTGTGACCTTGGGAGGCTGCGGGAGGGAGGGGTGGAATTTGGAGGAGGAGGAGGAGGAGGAGGAGGAGGAGGAGGAGGAGGAGGAGGAGGAGGAGGAGGAGGAGGAGGAGGAGGAGGAGGAGGAGGAGGAGGAGGAGGGGGGGAGGGGGGTGGAGAGGAGGAAATTGGAGGCGAATGGAAATTGCTGAGGCCCTTGCAAGAGCAGGAGGCATAAATCAGCAGGAATGGAAGTTGCAAAATCGTTGTTTCTCGTTGTTCCTTCATCATTTTGCCAGTCTGGTGGTTTTTGTCCTGCTCTGCTGGTGGGATGATCCCAGACACACCAAGGAGCAGGTGGACACAGGGAGCTCCTCTTCCAGCACTCCCAGAGTTTTCCCAAGTTCCAGGAGAAAAAATCCTTCCCCGTGTGTGCCTCAGTTTCCCTTTTGTCTCTTTTCTTCTCCTTTTCCATGATTTTTCCCCATTTGGGGGTTTCTCACCTTGTGCTGGTTGGTGCTGTGGATGAGGGGGGGTTGGATCCTGACCCTTCTGGTTGGTGCTGTGGATGAGGGGGGGTTGGATCCTGACCCCTCTGGTTGGTGCTGTGGATGAGGGGGGGTTGGATCCTGACCCTTCTGGTTGGTGCTGTGGATGAGGGGGGGTTGGATCCTGACCCTGTGGGTTGGTGCTGTGGATGAGGGGGGGTTGGATCCTGACCCCTCTGGTTGGTGCTGTGGATGAGGGGGGGTTGGATCCTGACCCCTCTGGTTGGTGCTGTGGATGAGGGGGGGTTGGATCCTGACCCTTCTGGTTGGTGCTGTGGATGAGGGGGGGTTGGATCCTGACCCTTCTGGTTGGTGCTGTGGATGAGGGGGGGTTGGATCCTGACCCTTCTGGTTGGTGCTGTGGATGAGGGGGGGTTGGATCCTGACCCTTCTGGTTGGTGCTGTGGATGAGGGGGGGTTGGATCCTGACCCCTCTGGTTGGTGCTGTGGATGAGGGGGGGGTTGGATCCTGACCCTTCTGGTTGGTGCTGTGGATGAGGGGGGGTTGGATCCTGACCCTGTGGGTTGGTGCTGTGGATGAGGGGGGGTTGGATCCTGACCCCTCTGGTTGGTGCTGTGGATGAGGGGGGGGTTGGATCCTGACCCTTCTGGTTGGTGCTGTGGATGAGGGGGGGTTGGATCCTGACCCTTCTGGTTGGTGCTGTGGATGAGGGGGGGTTGGATCCTGACCCTTCTGGTTGGTGCTGTGGATGAGGGGGGGGTTGGATCCTGACCCCTCTGGTTGGTGCTGTGGATGAGGGGGGGTTGGATCCTGACCCTTCTGGTTGGTGCTGTGGATGAGGGGGGGGTTGGATCCTGACCCTGTGGGTTGGTGCTGTGGATGAGGGGGGGTTGGATCCTGACCCTTCTGGTTGGTGCTGTGGATGAGGGGGGGTTGGATCCTGACCCCTCTGGTTGGTGCTGTGGATGAGGGGGGGTTGGATCCTGTCCCTTCTGGTTGGTGCTGTGGATGAGGGGGGGTTGGATCCTGACCCCTCTGGTTGGTGCTGTGGATGAGGGGGGTTGGATCCTGACCCTTCTGGTTGGTGCTGTGGATGAGGGGGGGTTGGATCCTGACCCCTCTGGTTGGTGCTGTGGATGAGGGGGGGTTGGATCCTGACCCTTCTGGTTGGTGCTGTGGATGAGGGGGGGTTGGATCCTGACCCCTCTGGTTGGTGCTGTGGATGAGGGGGGGTTGGATCCTGACCCCTCTGGTTGGTGCTGTGGATGAGGGGGGGTTGGATCCTGACCCCTCTGGTTGGTGCTGTGGATGAGGGGGGGTTGGATCCTGACCCCTCTGGTTGGTGCTGTGGATGAGGGGGGGTTGGATCCTGACCCCTCTGGTTGGTGCTGTGGATGAGGGGGGGGTTGGATCCTGACCCTTCTGGTTGGTGCTGTGGATGAGGGGGGGTTGGATCCTGACCCTGTGGGTTGGTGCTGTGGATGAGGGGGGGTTGGATCCTGACCCCTCTGGTTGGTGCTGTGGATGAGGGGGGGTTGGATCCTGACCCTGTGGGTTGGTGCTGTGGATGAGGGGGGGTTGGATCCTGACCCCTCTGGTTGGTGCTGTGGATGAGGGGGGGTTGGATCCTGACCCCTCTGGTTGGTGCTGTGGATGAGGGGGGGTTGGATCCTGACCCCTCTGGTTGGTGCTGTGGATGAGGGGGGGTTGGATCCTGACCCTGTGGGTTGGTGCTGTGGATGAGGGGGGGTTGGATCCTGACCCTGTGGGTTGGTGCTGTGGATGAGGGGGGGTTGGATCCTGACCCCTCTGGTTGGTGCTGTGGATGAGGGGGGGTTGGATCCTGACCCCTCTGGTTGGTGCTGTGGATGAGGGGGGGTTGGATCCTGACCCCTCTGGTTGGTGCTGTGGATGAGGGGGGGTTGGATCCTGACCCCTCTGGTTGGTGCTGTGGATGAGGGGGGGTTGGATCCTGACCCCTCTGGTTGGTGCTGTGGATGAGGGGGGGTTGGATCCTGACCCTGCTGGTTGGTGCTGTGGATGAGGGGGGGTTGGATCCTGACCCCTCTGGTTGGTGCTGTGGATGAGGGGGGGTTGGATCCTGACCCCTCTGGTTGGTGCTGTGGATGAGGGGGGGTTGGATCCTGACCCTTCTGGTTGGTGCTGTGGATGAGGGGGGGTTGGATCCTGACCCAAGAGCCCACTTGGAGCTGTGGGAAAACAACCTCCTGGTGCTGAGCAACCAGCTCCTCCATCCCGGGACCACCCCCATGGCCTTGGGAAGCTCCACTCCACTCTTGAGATGGGGTGAAGGCATCTGGGGTAGGTTTGAGCGAGTTGGAGTGGAAAGGAAAGGAAAATCGGGTTCATCCTGGTTCACACCAGGTCAGTGGGACCAGAAGGTGGACTCGGCGTTGGGTCGTGGTTGGACTCGATGACCTTAAAGGTCTTTTTCCAACCCGGGTTCTGTTCCCACGGGGCAGCACCTTCCAGGAACGCCCCATGAGGGCGACGCTGGAGCCGAATCGTTCCGGCGGGAACCGGAGATGCTCAGAAAGTGGCTTTGGCCTCCGAAAGGGCGGCGAGGACTCCGGTTACAGCTCCTGGAGCTCCTGAAGGACCCGCCTAGGGGAGGACCCAAGGAGGGACGGGCTCCTCCGACCTCTTCCAAACTTGCTTCCAGCTTTTCCGAGCCGTCTGCGATGGATTCTGGGGCTCCGAAACTTTCCTGTGAGGCAACTTGGCTTTTCACATCATTACGCTGATTTCTTTTTCCTGGCTTGGAAACCACCTTTGTCCTTCCAAGATGGGGATGATCTCCTGGCTGGCAAGCTGCCCTGGTGTCCTCTGGTGGGGAGACCAACCCTGAAGGGTCAGCTTTGGAGGCGGTGGTTGTTCCTCGCAGGTAAGGAGGGGATTTGGGGGTCGGGGGCGGGGGGGGAGTAAAACAACCCTTTTATTTCTGGCTTCAAGATTTTGGAGCCCCTGGAAATCTGTGCGCGGTGGGGAGATGAGGTTTGGATCCGAGTCCCCGGGAGCTTGGAGAGGTCCATTGTTCTGCCTCGATGGATGGTCCACGAGCAGAAAGTCACCCCCGGCCCCTCGTCCAGCGTCTTCCCAACCCCTCTAGGAGCTGAGCAGCGTTTTCCACTCGTGCAGGAGGAAAAGGAGGACGTTCCCACACCTTGACTTGCAGTTGGAAAGGGCTCGGAACTTCCAGCCGGTGATAGATGAGGAAAAGCCGCCGTTCCGCGCTGGTTTTTGAGGTGATTCCCACCCAAACGGCTGGATTTTTAGAGGGGGGGGGAAGAGCCTGGAGCTGAGGTTTGAGGCAGCGCAATGAGGGGGGAGGTTGTGTTTGCTGATTGCTCAAGGAAAGGGGCCGAATTGGTGCCGAGAGGCTTGTTTGGGCGAGTAAACAACGTTGGTAACGGGGCGGGGGGTGTGAAAGAAAGGAAAATAATCTTGGAAAATCCCGCTGAGGAGTGGAAGGGGGTTGCTGGGACACGGAACAATGGATTCCTCGGCTCCTTTGTGCATCATGGCACCAGCCTGACTTTATCTGCTCTGGGGAGGGGGGTTTTCTCCCCTCCTTTTCCCCCCGCCCGCCACCCCGTGAAATGTTAATCATCTTAATTTTGCCACCGCCGCCCTTGGTGCTGAGCTCCCAAGGTCACTCACTCTGCTCCACGTCCCCTTCGGTGCCACCAGGACCTGGGTCCTGAGCATGAACCTGTCGCTCCCTCTTGGATCCCACCCCCCCCCCCGCGGCAGGGGTTTGGGGTTAGAAATCTTGGTTTTTCAAATCCTCATTTTTTTTTTAGAGACCTCAAAATGCCTAAAAAAAAAAACAAAACGCGTTAGGATCAATATCCAGGGGCTGTTTCTCTGCATTTGGGGTTGACCCCCGAAGAACAAGCCCCTTGGTGGGTTTGCTCAGCTCCCTCCCCCACCAAAAAAAAAAACAAACCCTGTCCTTGTTGGACCAGAACTCCCAAAACGCTTGGGAAGAAAGTTCCCTCATCGCCAGGGAGTTGATGGGGTTTGTCAGAGCTCGGGAATCTCGGATTATTTACAACGAAACGAGAGGAGTTTTCAATCGCCACGAGATCACAGACGGATCCGGACCGGATCGGTCCCGGTGTCGCCTCAGAAATCGCTGGGAATAAAACCCG
Organism: Hemiprocne comata; assembly: GCA_020745705.1. Taxonomy (NCBI): domain Eukaryota; kingdom Metazoa; phylum Chordata; class Aves; order Apodiformes; family Apodidae; genus Hemiprocne; species Hemiprocne comata. Next base: position 77,187 of record JAJGQW010000125.1, read on the forward strand.
GCTCCCCCAGCACCTCAGCTCCCTGCAGGAATTTGGGCGGGTTGTTGTGGGTTGTTTTTTTTTTTTAAAAAAAAAAAAGCACGTAAATGTGATTTTAATGAAAAATGAAAAGGGCAAGGTCCTGTGCGATCATCTTCATCATCTCAGGTGACATTTATAACTGGGGGAGGGAGCACGTGCTGCTCCACAGGGGGTTGAAAAATGGGATTAAACGGCGTTTGGAACCTGTTTGGGGTTCTCCAAACCACTTGAGTTTCTTTCTTTCCTCCCCTCCACCCCCGCCTTTTCTTCCCTGGGTGTCCACCTTCCTCATCTTCAAAAGGTGAAATGACTCATCTAAGAGCAGCGATTTCCTTTCTCATTTGGGATTAAAGCTTTCAAAGATGGTTGAAGGAAACTTGTTTTGCATAAGAATGGTCCGGCCTGGGCTGTGGTGCCTCCTCAGGTACCTGGGATTCACCAGGGTTGTTCCTCCTGGTCTGGCCTTTCCTCCTGTCCTCCTGCCTATGGAGACAGGCTGAGGGAGTTGGGGGTGTCCAGCTGGAGAGGAGAAGGTTCCAAGGAGACCTTGGAGAAGCTTCCAGGGCCTGAAGGGGCTCCAGGAAAGCTGGGGAGGGACTTTGGCCAAGGGCAGGAGGGATGGGACCAGGGGGGATGGCTTGAAAGTGGCAGAGGGAGCTTGAGGTTGGAGACGAGGAGGAAATTCTTCCCTGGGAGGGTGGGGAGAGCCTGGGCCAGGGAAGTTGTGGCTGCCCCATCCCTGGAAGTGTCCAAGGGCAGGTTGGATGGGGCTTGGAGACACCTGGGCTGCTGGGAGGTGGCCCTGCCCGTGGTGGGGGTTGGATCTAGATGATCTTTAGATCATGGAATGGTTTGGGTTGGAAGGGACCTTAAAGGCCACCTAGATGATCCACTAGATGATCTTCAAGGTGGCTGCTCCACCCCGAAAGTGTCCAAGGGCAGGTTGGATGGGGCTTGGAGACACCTGGGCTGCTGGGAGGTGGCCCTGCCCGTGGTGGGGGTTGGATCTAGATGATCTTTCAGGTCCCTCCAACCCAACCCATCCCATGATTCCATTAAATTCTTCACTCTGAGGGTGGGGAGATCCTGGAAGAGGTTTCCCAGAGAAGTTGTGGATGATGGAAGTGTCCAAGGGCAGGTTGGATGGGGCTTGGAGCCACCTGGGCTGCTGGGAGGTGGCCCTGCCCGTGGTGAGGGTTGGATCTCGATGATCTTTGAGGTCCTTCACCCCCAAACCAGTCTGGGATTCTCTGCACTGTGAGTCAGGCACGTTGGGTCTCCTCCCTCTTGGAGATCAACACCCGTGTTTTGAGGTCAGGTTTTCTCTACCACGAGGCTGATGGTTGAGGTGGTGAAACCAGTGACTTCATGTGCAGGAACGTACCAGGGGAAGGAAAATCTGCCTCATTCCTCCAGGCTGCAGGGAAGGAGCCTCCCAAGCTGGGTTTGCTCATCCCAGCAGGGACCACAGCCCAGCCCTGACTGGAGATTTCCAAGCCCTTGGTTGGGGAAGGAACACGAACATCTGCTGGGGGGGGGTGTGTGGTCAGCAGGCAGCTTCTCATCCCTTGGGTTTGCTCTGTGTTGTTGGTCATGTTTTTGGGGAGAAATGGGTGAAATCTCTGGCTCTTGGCAGGTAAAAGAGCCTTCAACTGAACCTGCTGCTTCATTCTGGGCTGCTCACAGGACGGGAAGTTAATTATCAGAGGAGGAAGGGCTTTGAAAATGAGTATTTAATGATGGGATGCAGATGAGTGACCTGGCTGGTCTTGCTCCAGACCCTGCCCAGCGTGTCCAAGAAATGTGAAGAAGAACCTAAAGTCCTTTTTTAAGACTTAAACCTCTTTCCCTCTCAAGTTTTCCCGCTGAGTTCAATGGTGGTTTGAATTTTGCAGCCTTGTTCCAGACCTGGAAGGGCAAAGGGAGTCACTTCCCTTGGCCCAAAGGTGACTCTGGGTGCTGACCTGGCGTGTCTCCTACACGTGCTCCAGGCCTTCCAGATGATCCAGCTCTTCCAGAGATCCAACCCCAGGGTTTTATAGGATGACTTTGGCTGCTGTTCACTTACTCAGGGCTGAGGAGTTTGTTTCTGCCCAGCTCTACGTGCTCTTGGCCGAGTTTGGGATGTCCTCACCTGTCTGGGAGGGATGGGAAGTGTGGGGATTTTGGGAAGCAGCTGTGCACCTTGCCTTGGAGCAAGAAGATTCCCCAGGGAAGGGGAGATGTTCACCCACTGGACCAGAAGCAGCAGCTGCAGAGGCTCAGAGTCCTCAGCAGAGCAGTTTTCAGTGGTTGACCAAGGGACCTTCTTTGCTGCTGTTTTGGTTTCACATTTTTGAAGCAGAACATCTGGGACAACACCAATAGTTTTGTCTGTCACCCCCCATGAAGCTGCGTTGGCCGGACAGGGAGGATCTCTTATCAGATCTGGCAGAGCTTATCTCCTGCCATGGAGGTCCAAGGCTTTGCTGCACCCTCACGAAGGCTTTGAGGACAACTTGAGGCTCTGTCTGGAGGACAGAAGCGGTTTCCTGTTGGTGGTGGGGTTGTTTCTGGGTGTTGGAAGCTCCTCCTCCCCAGCCTCCATCTGTGTCAAAGGCATCTCCCCAGCTTGTGGTAGTCATGTGTGTGGGCAGGAGCTAATGGTCCTCTCCTCCCTCTGTAGGACAGCAGAGATGAAGCACTGTTTCTACAATGAGACCGTGGGGTTCTTCTACAACAACAGCCGCAAGGAGTTGACCACCTACTGGAGGACCAAGGATGTTCTGGTGGTGGCCCTGGGCCTGACAGTGAGTGTCATCGTGCTCCTGACCAACCTCCTGGTCATCACGGCCATCATCATCAACCGGCGCTTCCACTACCCCATCTACTACCTGCTGGGGAACCTGGCAGCTGCTGACCTCTTTGCTGGCATTGCCTACATGTTCCTCATGTTCCACACGGGGCCCAGGACAGCAGAGCTCTCCTTGAAGACCTGGTTCATCCGCCAAAGCCTGCTGGACACCAGCTTGACAGCTTCTGTGGTCAACCTGTTGGCCATCGCGGTGGAAAGGCACCAGACTGTGTTCACCATGCAGTTGCACAGCAAAATGTCCAACCAGAGGGTGATGATCCTCATCTTCTGCATCTGGGTGACAGCTCTGCTCCTGGGGCTCATCCCATCCTACGGCTGGCACTGCCTCTGTGCCCTGGAGAAGTGCTCCAGCATGGCACCGCTCTATAGCAGGAGCTACCTGACCTTCTGGGCCATCTCCAACCTGGTCATCTTCCTGATCATGGTGGTGGTGTACACACACATCTTCATCTACGTCAAGAGGAAGATGACACGGATGTCCAAGCACACCAGCTTCCACCCCCGCTACAAGGAGACCATGATCAGCCTGGTCAAGACGGTGACAATTATCCTAAGTAAGTCCCCTTGATCTGCTCAACCTAAATGAGGTTTTGATGCTCCATCCTGGCTTGGGAAGGGTTGGGAATGTGTTTGGGACAACAGGGAGGGTTGGGAAGTGATGATCTGCTTCCCTGAAGATCTCTTTGGGTGATGGTTTTTGGTTTGGCTGCTGAGGAACTCAAGAGCTTCAGGATCCCATGAATTCCATAAGCTGTGATGGGAGCAACCTGGGTCCAGAGAGGGGACAACCTCCTGGACCTCTTCCCCCCAACATGGCTGCTGCTCTGGTCAGCAGGGACAAGAGGAAATAATGTGACCTTTAAGTTGGACATGAGGAGGAACTTCTTCCCTTTGAGGGTGGTGAGACCCTGGAAGAGGTTGCCCAGAGAAGCTGTGGATGATGGAAGTGTCCAAGGGCAGGTTGGATGGGGCTTGGAGACACCTGGGCTGGTGGGAGGTGTCCCTGCCCATGCTTGGCTTGGATCTAGATGATCTTTGACGTCCCTCCAACCCAAACCAGTCTGGGATTCTGGGATAAGTGCCCCATAACTCCCTTGGCCTCCCAGTGCCTGAAGGGGCTCCAGGAAAGCTGGGGAGGGACTTTGGCCAAGGGCAGGAGGGATGGGACCAGGGGGGATGGCTTGAAAGTGGCAGAGGGAGCTTGAGGTTGGAGACGAGGAGGAAATTCTTCCCTGGGAGGGTGGGGAGAGCCTGGGCCAGGGAAGTTGTGGCTGCCCCATCCCTGGAAGTGTCCAAGGGCAGGTTGGATGGGGCTTGGAGACACCTGGGCTGCTGGGAGGTGGCCCTGCCTTTGGTGGGGGTTGGATCTAGATGGTCTTTGAGGTCCCTCCAACCCAACCCATCCCATGATTCCATTAAATTCTTCCCTCTGAGGGTGGGGAGACCCTGGGAGAGGTTTCCTGGAGAAGATGGAAGTGTCCAAGGGCAGGTTGGATGGGGCTTGGAGCCACCTGGGCTGCTGGGAGGTGGCCCTGCCCATGCAGAGTGTCAATCTAGATGGTCCTTAAGGTCCATTCCCACCCAAACCACTCCATCATTCCATGATTACCCAGTGATGGGCAAAGAACAAGGGAGCTGTGTCCAAATTCCTCACTGGAAAAGCACTGAGCTCTGCTCAGACCATTTGTTGAGCAGCTCAGCCCCGGGTCTCATTCTGCTCAGGGAAATGGATCCCTGGAGCCTCCCAGCTCCAGTTGGAGCTGCTCTCCATGAGCACAGGACCTCCAGCTGGGGGCTGGCCTGCTGCCCATGGCCTGTAGTGCCCAGTAGCTGGAAGAGGTTGGCTCTGAGGTTCTGATCTCCAGGATATTTCTTCGGGAATGTGCAGTTTTGCCCCTCCTGGGTGTTGTGTTTTCAGCCTCCCTCCCTCCCCGACTTCTTTCGTTTCCCTCCCGCTCTAATTTCACGCTCTCCACAACCTTTTCTTCCAAGCAAAACAAATCGACCCTCCCAGATCTCCCACAACCCCAACCCTGCTCTGCCCTGACAGACACAACCCTTTGCTTGCAAATTTTTCCTGATAAGCCCAGAATTTGCTCTGTCAGGGAAACCCTGGGGCTGCAAACAAAGCCTTTACCCCCTGGTGAGCTCGGGGCTGGGCCAGGGAGGGGAGCAGGGTGGGTGTCCCCGTCCCACCCCCCCGGTGGGTGTCCCTGCTCCAGGGCTTTCCTGGGTCCTGTTGCAACCTGTGAGCACCAAAACTGGAATTTTCTGCCCCTTCCTGCCTTTCCTGCGGTGATTTTTTTTTTTCCCTTCCTCATAATCTCACTAACCCGTGGGATTTACTACCTGGGAGCAGCTCAAGAGGGTCAAGGATTCTGGATTTCGTGTCTTTTGCACATTCTACGCTGGAGAGAAAAAAGTTGTGTTCCCCTTGTTGCTCCTGAGCTGTATCAGAGGGGTCACCCTGTGGTGTCAACACTTCTGCTTCATCTCTATGGAATCCTGGGATGGTTTGGGTTGGAGGGACCTCAAAGATCATCTAGATCCAACCCCCACCACGGGCAGGGCCACCTCCCAGCAGCCCAGGTGTCTCCAAGCCCCATCCAACCTGCCCTTGGACACTTCCAGGGGATGGAGCAGCCACCTTGAAGATCATCTAGGGGGTCTTCAAGGTCCCTTCCAACCCAAATCATTCCATGATCTAAAGACCATCAAGATCCAACCTCCTGCACAGGCAGGGCCACCTCCCAGCAGCCCAGGTGTCTCCAAGCCCCATCCAACCTGCCCTTGGACACTTCCAGGGGTGGAGCAGCCACCTTGAAGATCATCTAGGGGGTCTTCAAAGGTCCCTTCCAACCTAAACCATTCCATGATCTGACGACGACCCAGTCCCACCCCTCTGCATGGGCAGGGCCACCTCCCAGCAGCCCAGGTGTCTCCAAGCCCCATCCAACCTGCCCTTGGACACTTTCAGGGATGGAGCAGCCACAGGTTCTCTGGGCAAAGGGGAGGTTGGTTGGACTTCATCCCTTTTCCAGCTGGTGTGATGACCAGGAGGGGGATGGTGGCCAGGAAGGAAAATGCAATTCCCACCCAGTGCATCCCCTTATTTGGGACATCCCTGAACTGGGGCAGCTCTGCTCTGGAGACAGGCTGAGAGATTTGGGGTTGGCCAACCTGGAGAGGAGGAGGTTCCAAGGAGACCTTGGAGCAGCTTCCAGGGCCTGAAGGGGCTCCAGGAAAGCTGGGGAGGGACTTTGGCCAAGGGCAGGAGGGATGGGACCAGGGGGGATGGCTTGAAAGTGGCAGAGGGAGCTTGAGGTTGGAGACGAGGAGGAAATTCTTCCCTGGGAGGGTGGGGAGAGCCTGGGCCAGGGAAGTTGTGGCTGCCCCATCCCTGGAAGTGTCCAAGGGCAGGTTGGCTGGGGCTTGGAGACACCTGGGCTGCTGGGAGGTGGCCCTGCCCGTGGTGGGGGTTGGATCTAGATGGTCTTTAGATCATAGAATGGTTTGGGTTGGAAGGGACCTTGGAGACCCCCTAGATGATCTTCAGGGTGGCTGCCCCATCCCTGGAAGTGTCCAAGGGCAGGTTGGATGGGGCTTGGAGACACCTGGGCTGCTGGGAGGTGGCCCTGCCTGTGGTGGGGGTTGGATCTAGATGGTCTTTAGATCATGGAATGATTTGGGTTGGAAGGGACCTTGAAGACCACCTAGATGATCTTCAGGGTGGCTGCCCCATCCCTGGAAGTGTCCAAGGGCAGGTTGGATGGGGCTTGGAGACACCTGGGCTGCTGGGAGGTGGCCCTGCCCGTGGTGGGGGTTGGATCTAGATGGTCTTTGAGGTCCCTCCAACCCAAACCATTCCATGGTTCTTCCCTCAGAGGGAAAAACCTTTGAGAGGAGCCATGGAAGAGCTGCTGAGGTTTCACAGATGGTTTTTTCCCCCCCTCCCTGTGAAATCCCGGCTGTAATTCCTCCTCCACCCTCCTCCCCTGGCCCTTCTGCAAACTTGGACTCTGCACAGGGGAATTTTTTATGCCTGATGCATCAGAGGGTGTTGCCGCCCAGGAGGGCGCGGCAGGAGCACCCTGTGCTGGTGTGGGAGCCCTGGGGATCTCCCTGTGGGGTGGGATGGTGGGAACAGCTCTAGGAAGTGACCTGGAAACCATCTGGAGAAGTGGGTCCAGGTGTGGGCTGCCCAGAAGGCCCAGGAGGTGCTGGAGAGGGGCCAGCAAAGGGCCACCAAGGTGCTGAGGGGACTGGAGCATCTGGGCCATGAGGAAAGGCTGAGGGACCTGGGGCTGTTGAGCTGGAGAGGAGGAGACTGAGGGGGGGTCTCCTGAAGGCTGCTCCAGATCTGCAGGGGGGTCAGGAGGGTGGGCCCAGGCTCTTGTCAGCAGTGTCCAGGGACAGGCCAAGGGGCAATGGGCACCAGGTGGAACATGGGCAGTTCCAGCTCCCCATGAGGAGGAACTTGTTGCCTGGGAGGGTGGCAGAGCCCTGGGCCAGGCTGCCCAGAGAGGCTGTGGAGTCTCCTGCTCTGGAGACATTCCCAACGCGGCTGGTTCCTGTGGGATCTGCTGGAGGTGCCCCTGCTCTCCAGGGGGGGACACTGGGTGGTCTCCAGAGCTCACTTCCCACCCCTCTGTGACAACCACCTGGGAACCAGCAACAGTTTTTCCTGCAGAGCAGCTGAGCAACACGTGCCAGGAGGATCCAACCACGGGGCAGAGTCATTAGTGACTCTTGTGTTGGAGTTAATTAACAGGTCAAGTTTCTTTCTGGCTTCTTTGGCCTCCAGAAAGGAGCAAGGAAAGCAGCTGGATTTGCAGGAGAAGGCCCAAAACTTTGTAGATACCTCTTTGGGGGGTGTTTTTGGTTTTTTTTTTTTGCCTTTTATCTTTAATATTCCTCTGGCTTTGTGCTGTGGGGAGGTGGAGAATCTGGTTTTCCTGCTGGAATCTGAAAACCTGGTAAAAAAATGAACCCGTTTCTGGCGAATCTGGTTTTGTGGATGGTGGAAACCTGGTAGAAGAAGAGCCAGTCTCTGGAGAATCTGGTTGTCCTTGCTGAGGATCTGGTGTAAAACTGTTCCATCCCTAAACAAGGAGGTCCCTTTCCCACAGGCTCGCTCCAGGTGGAAGTTTTGGACCTTCCTGCAGGACAACCAGGAATTTTATTGGTGTATTTGCTCAAATGAAAGGGGTCAAAGTCCCTCCCCAGTGTCCCTGGGACTTCCCACCAGGGTGTTTCCCTCAGGAAATCCAGGCTCTGGGATCTGGTGCAGCTCCTGTGGCTGCTGTTCTTGCCCCTTGGATGGTTGTCACCTCCAAGGGTGGAGTTGTGAAGCTCCCAGTGAGTCTGTTTCCTTCCACCCTTTCCCAGAAGATGCAGCTCCTGGGCTTGGAGACCAACCTCCAGGAGCACCCAGGGGTGAGAGGGACTTCATTGGGCAACCAATGGACACCAAGTGTTGGCCAAGGCTCTTCCAAACTCCTCCTGGTCACTAAAGCTCCCGTAACTGTACGAGGTGACCTTCTTTGGGATGTGTTTCTGGCTCTTCCCTGATTTTATGGCCTGTTCCCATTTTTTGGAGGAAGTGGCATGAAAATATGGGAACATCTTCACTCTGTGGGAGCGATGGGAGGTGAGGGAAAATACTTGGAAGTCTTCTGAGTGAAAGGAGGGGGAGAAAAGCCACAATGCCTCAGTTTTTAGCATGGAATGGAATCATGGAATGGTTTGGGTTGGAAGAGACCTTCAAGACCATCCAGTCCCACCCCCATCACGGGCAGGGACACCTCCCACCAGCCCAGGTTGCTCCAAGCCCCATCCAACCTGCCCTTGGACACTTGTAGGGGTGGGAAGATTTGATGCAGATGAGAAGATGGTCTTGACCATCCAAGGATGAGACGGGCCTTCCCATGACAGCTGTCCTGGGTTGGGGTTGTTTCCCCTCCTCAGGGTTGGGGTTGTTTCCTCCTCAGGGTTGGGGTTGTATCCTCCTCAGGGTTGGGGTTGTTTCCTCCTCAGGGTTGGGGTTGTATCCTCCTCAGGGTTTGGGTTGTTTCCTCCTCAGGGTTGGAGATGTTTCCTCCTCAGGGTTGGGGTTGTATCCTCCTCAGGGTTGGGGTTGTTTCCTCCTCAGGGTTTGGGTTGTTTCCTCCTCAGGGTTGGGGTTGTTTCCTCCTCAGGGTTGGGGTTGTTTCCTCCTCAGGGTTGGAGATGTTTCCTCCTCAGGGTTGGGATTGTATCCTCCTCAGGGTTTGGGTTGTTTCCTCCTCAGGGTTTGGGTTGTTTCCTCCTCAGGGTTTGGGTTGTTTCCTCCTCAGGGGTGGAGTTTTCTCTAACAGGGTTGGTAGGAGGGGGATTTCCCCTGAGGGTTGATGGTGGTTTCATCTCTAATAGGGTCTTCCTTCCTCTCCCCAGGTGCTTTTGTCATCTGCTGGACTCCAGGCCAAGTCGTCCTCCTCCTGGACGGCCTGGGCTGCAAGAGCTGCAACGTTCTAGCGGTGGAGAAATACGTCCTCTTGTTGGCCGAGATCAACTCCTTGATCAACGCCATCGTCTACTCCTACAGGGACAACGAGATGAGAAGCACCTTCCGGAGGATCCTCTGCTTTGTCTGCTACAGGAATTCCAAGTACACCCCCACGGTGGTGAAGCTGAACACCACGGACCGCAGGACGCTCTCGCACAACGGGCACTTCACGGTGGATTCCTCTATTTAAAGCTCTTCTGGAGCCCACCAGGATGGTGGCCACCAAAGCGGTTTCCCAGCAGAGGTGAAGAAGAAGAAGCTGCTTGGAAAGCAGTGGAGACTTCTGATGTGCTCCAGCGTGACATTGATGGGAAGGTCTTGAAGGACAAGATGCTTTGAAGGAAGTGCTGGATGGGCTGTTTAGGACAGAGGTACTTGGAGTGGTGGTTTTATTAAAAACTGCTGTTTCTGGTCCAAAAGGAGTGGGTTTGGCAGCATCTAGAAGGAATCCCAACAGGAATCTCTCAAGGAGCAGAGTGTTTTCTTGGTCCTTCAGTATTAAAATAGTCATTCCAGGGGTAGCTCCAAAGCTCTTCAGCTTTTCATCTTGCTTCCTCAACAGAGCTGCTTGGTCTTCCCCTAGGAGAGTCTTACCCAGGTTGTTCTCCACCTTCTTCACAAGCCATGTTCTTCTGAAGGCCCCTTCCCAGAGGGCTCTGTTGGAATTGCTTCCCAAGGAGCACATTCCTGCTTTCCCAGGTGTCTGTTACTGAATTCCAAAGTCTTCTGGGCTCATGGGGGGTGTTGAGGAGCACCAGGTTCTTTGCTAAAATTGGAGAGAGGTGCTGGTTGGGTTTGTGCTCCGAGTGGCACCACGTGGGCCACCTTCTTCACAAGCCATGTTCTTCTGAAGGCCCCTTCCCAGAGGGCTCTATTGGAATTGCTTCCCAAGGAGCACATTCCTGCTTTCCCAGGTGTCTGTTACTGAATTCCAAAGTCTTCTGGGCTCATGGGGGATGTTGAGGAGCACCAGGTTCTTTGCTAAAATTGGAGAGAGGTGCTGGTTGGGTTTGTGCTCCGAGTGGCACCACGTGGGCCATCTTCTTCACAAGCCATGTTCTTCTGAAGGCCCCTTCCCAGAGGGCTCTGTGGGAATTGCTTCCCAAGGAGCACATTCCTGCTTTCCCAGGTGTCTGTTACTGAATTCCAAAGTCTTCTGGGCTCATGGGGGGTGTTGAGGAGCACCAGGTTCTTTGCTAAAATTGGAGAGAGGTGCTGGTTGGGTTTGTGCTCCGAGTGGCACCACGTGGGCCACATTCCCTGCTCCTACCCGTGGTGTGAGTGATGATCCCATGAAACCATCTCCCTGCTCCCAGAGAGCCCTTTGGGATGGGGTTGGGTTGGACTGCAAAGAAACCAGGGCTTTGCCTTGAGGTTTCCATGTGCAGTTTGGACCTCGACACCCCAAGGGGCTGTTCCAATCCAATTTCAGCAAGGAAACCAGCAGCATTCCTTAACTACCACCAGATTATTGCCCAAACTTCTCATTTTGGGATCTTTTAAAAACAAATCAGCCCTTTTCTGCCTGATGATGGGGTTCCAGGCTGACCACCTCAGCTGCTTGAGCAGAGAGAAGGATTTCCATTTCCCTCAGATGTGTGTGTGGATCTTTCCTTGCAGAACAGGGACAGTCTTAAGGTGCCAACCCCCTGGGTTGACTCCTCTTGGAATTTCCCTCCCATCCCTGTGTCCCAGAGACTTTATTTTCTGAATAAACATTTGGTCCCGGGTTTTAGAAAACCAAAGTTGGTCATTTTTCTCTTCTCTCCTCCCTCTGGAGCCCTGGGAGGAACCACCAGATCTGGGGGCATCTCACACAAAGGCATGAAGAAAAGAACTTCATTGCCAGAGAGTTCCAGTTAATTCCAAAACCTTGGAAAATATGATTCTTGGGATGCAGAGGCACCAGGAAGTGGGAGCAGGTGGGGGATTTGCAGTGGCTGGAAGTGGGAATTCCTGGAAAGCTTTTCCTGGGAGTGATGGGGCTGGGACAGAACAAATTGAAAAGCTTTTCTTTCTCCTTGGAGAGAGGATCATTTCTGAGGGTTTTTTTTAGTCTTTTAAATGGTTTCTTTACATGTATTTTAATGCCCAACTGGGATCAGAACCATCAGGGAATGAAGGATTTGACCAGTTTGCACCAAGCAGATCATCCTGACTAGGCCAGAGGGCACCAGTTTGGATAAAAATGGGCTCTGAATTGATGATAAATGAACATAAATGACAGTTTTCAGGATTTCACCAGGATAAAGAACAACTGATTCCTGGGAGGAGGATGTAGGGGAGGAAAAAAAAACAAATCCCAAACCTTTTGTGGAGCTTGTGATGGCTCCTGGTGGGAAGGGAGGAGGGTTTGCCTGGAATTCTGCAAGGAGGTTTCTCTTCTCTTGGGTTCCTGGTTGTTTTTCCAGCTGGCTGGAGTAGAGGAGAGAGCACAAAATTAGGAATCTGGTGAGGTTTGGAAAGAAATGGGGAAGCAGGAGGGAGAGGAGGAGGGTTTAACAGCCCTCCCAGCAACAAAGGGAGACAGAAATGGAACCTGCAGCACAAAACAAGAGGGGTTTGGGTGCTCAGCTTTCCAGGTGACATTTTATTTGGGAACACAAAGCCTTGTGGAAGGACTTGGAGGCAGGAATCACGTTGCCCTGAGCTTCCCACCCCCTGTTTAGCACCTAAACAAGATGCTGCACTGGAGGGGGAGGGTGTTCCCCAATCCCATCTTCATTCCCCAGAGCTCTTGAGACTGGAATCCTAATTTTACCATCTCTGGATGCTGCCAGGATTATGGGATTTTTAATTCACAACCCGTGGCTTGTTCAGCTTCACTGTGGGAATATCCCTCTTTGCAGCTTGAGAAGTCCCCTATTTTTTTTTTAAATCACAACATAAAACTCTGGGTGAAACCAGGGATGAACCTTCAAAGCTTTTTTTGAAGTGGAAATTCCCTGAAATTAGTGTTTGTGTGTGATATTTTTTTTTCCCCCTCTGTATTTTTAAAGCATGGGAGGTTTCCTCTAGACTCTGTGTTGGGTGGGAGGAAGGAGGAGACACCCAGGAATTATTTTCCAGGGATCAACTGGGGGACAAAGTGAGAAAACACCCAAGGGGATGAAAGCTGAGCCGTGTGGTTCCAGGAATGAGAGGTCGTGCCTTGCTGACTGGTTGGAATTCCTGAAGGGAGCTGCTGCCAAAAGAAATAGGGATTTTGGTGTGGTTTGTAGGGAGGCTCAGACTGAAGGGGCTGAGGGACTCCCAAGGTTTGTTCTAGTGAAGAAAATCCAACAACAACAATAAAGAAAAACCCCAACCTGCTGGAAGAGGAAAAAGAAACAAGGGGAAAAAAAAACCCCAACCTGCTGGAAGAGGGAAGAGAGAGAAGGATAAAAACCCCCAACCTGCTGGAAGAGGAAAAGGAACAAGGAAAGAAAACCCCAACCTGCTGGAAGAGGGAAGAGAAAGAAGGAAAAAAAAAAACCCAACCTGCTGGAAGAGGAAGAGGAACAAGGAAAAAAACTCAACGTGCTGGAAGAGGGAAGAGAGAGAAGGATAAAAAAACCCCAACCTGCTGGAAGAGGGAAAGGAACAAGGAAAAAAAAAACCAACCTGCTGGAAGAGGGAAGAGAAAGAAGGAAAAAAACCCCAACCTGCTGGAAGAGGGAAGAGAAAGAAGGGGAAAAAAATCCCCAACCTGCTAGAAGAGAGAAAAGAAAGAAGGAAAAAAAAACCCAACCTGCTGCAAGAGGAAAAGAAACAAGGAAAAGAAACCCCAACCTGCTGGAAGAGGAAAAAGAAACAAGGAAAAAAACTCAACGTGCTGGAAGAGGGAAGAGAGAGAAGGATAAAAAAACCCCAACCTGCTGGAAGAGGGAAAGGAACAAGGGAAAAAAAACCCAACCTGCTGGAAGAGGGAAGAGAAAGAAGGAAAAAAAACCAACCCAACCTGCTGGAAGAGGAAGAGGAACAAGGAAAAAACCCCCAACCTGCTGGAAGAGGGAAAGGAACAAGGAAAAAAAACCCCAACCTGCTGCAAGAGGGAAAGGAACAAGGAAAGAAAACCCCAACCTGCTGGAAGAAGGAAGAGAAAGAAGGAAAAAAACCTCAACCTGCTGGAAGAGGGAAAGGAACAAGGAAAAAAAAACCCAGCCTGCTGGAAGAGGGAAGAGAGAATAAGGGGAAAATTGGGATTAATCAGGGCAGGTGTTTTTTTATTTGGCTCTAGGCTTCAGTTTGTCACCTCTTTGACCCACTGAGATACAGAAAATGACACCCCCGAGGTTCTGCTGGGCTGGAAGTGGAGGAATGAAGTGTTTTGGAGGCAGAGGAGCTGTTCTGAGCCTGGAATGGCAGGGCTGAGGGCTTCTTTGTGAAGGGTGAGGGTGAGTGGGGGGAGTCCCAGGCCCTGCTCTGGGTGAGGGGGCTGGTTTTGGAGCCCACCTGGAGGTTTGTGTTGTGCTGCCCCAGCTGAAGGTCAGGAGAAGCTGAAAGGTTTTGGGGGATGAATTCTTCTTGGGTTGGTTTGGGGCTGAAGGGAAGGGTGGGGTCTGTGGTGGAGACTGAAGCAGGGTCAGGTTGATGGTGTAATCATCATTTCCTGGAGTATTTCTATGAAAAGCTCTTCTCTGAAAGTGGGATTTTAGCAGCAGGGGTTGAGTTTCTCTCACCTGAGGTGAGTGGAGCAGAGGTGAGAAGAACCCCTTGTCTCATCTCATCCAAAAGCTGTTCCAGGCTGGAGTCCAGCTTCAAATGGAGCTTCTGGAAGGTGCTGCTTGTCTCACTGGTGGGTTTGGGTGGGTTTTGTCCTTGCAGGGTGACCTGTCCCTGTGGATACAACAGGAGGAAGAGGTAAGGAGGGGCTCTGGTTTCCTGGAATCATGGGATGGGTTGGGTTGGAGGGACCTCAAAGACCATCAAGATCCAACCCCCCTGCATGGGCAGGGCCACCTCCCAGCAGCCCAGGTGTCTCCAAGCCCCATCCAACCTGCCCTTGGACACTTCCAGGGATGGAGCAGCCACCCTGAAGATCATCTAGGGGGTCTCCAAGGTCCCTTCCAACCCAAACCATTCCATGATCTAAAGACCATCTAGATCCAAACACCCCTGCAAGGACAGGGCCACCTCCCAGCAGCCCAGGTGTCTCCAAGCCCCATCCAACCTGCCCTTGGACACTTCCAGGGATGGGGCAGCCACAACTTCCCTGGCCCAGGCTCTCCCCACCCTCCCAGGGAAGAATTTCCTCCTCGTCTCCAACCTCAAGCTCCCTCTGCCACTTTCAAGCCATCCCCCCTGGTCCCATCCCTCCTGCCCTTGGCCAAAGTCCCTCCCCAGCTTTCCTGGAGCCCCTTCAGGCCCTGGAAGCTGCTCCAAGGTCTCCCTGGAGCCTTCTCCTCTCCAGTTGGACACCCCCAACTCTCCCAGCCTGTCTCCAGAGCTGCTCCAGCCCTGGGATCATCTCCGTGGCCTCCTCTGGACTCTCTCCAGGAGCTCCATGTCCTTGTGTTGGGGACCCCAGACCTGGCCCCAGTTCTCCAGGGAGGTCTCACCAGAACAGAGAGGACAATCCCCTCCCTGGCCCTGCTGCCCACGCTGCTGGTGACACAGCCCAGGACACAGGGGGTTTCTGGGCTCCAGCACATGGTGCTGGCCCATGTGGAGCTTCTCCTCACCCAACACCCCCAGGTCCTTCTCCTCAGGGCTGTTCTCCATCCATCCTCCACCCAAGTCCTTCTCCTCAGGCCTGCTCTCCATCCATCCTCCACCCAAGTCCTTCTCCTCAGGCCTGCTCTCCATCCATCCTCCACCCAAGTCCTCCTCAGGCCTGCTCTCCATCCATCCTCCACCCAAGTCCTTCTCCTCAGGCCTGCTCTCCATCCATCCTCCACCCAAGTCCTTCTCCTCAGGCCTGCTCTCCATCCATCCTCCACCCAAGTCCTTCTCCTCAGGCCTGCTCTCCATCCATCCTCCACCCAAGTCCTTCTCCTCAGGCCTGCTCTCCATCCATCCTCCACCCAAGTCCTTCTCCTCAGGCCTGCTCTCCATCCATCCTCCACCCAAGTCCTTCTCCTCAGGCCTGCTCTCCATCCATCCTCCACCCAAGTCCTTCTCCTCAGGCCTGCTCTCCATCCATCCTCCACCCAAGTCCTTCTCAGGCCTGCTCTCCATCCATCCTCCACCCAAGTCCTCCTCAGGCCTGCTCTCCATCCATCCTCCACCCAAGTCCTCCTCAGGCCTGCTCTCCATCCATCCTCCACCCAAGTCCTTCTCCTCAGGCCTGGTCTCCATCCATCCTCCACCCAAGTCCTTCTCCTCAGGCCTGCTCTCCATCCATCCTCCACCCAACCTGGATTTGTGCCGGGGTTGCCCCAACCCAGGTGCAGAACCTTCCCCTTGGCCTTGCTGAACTCCATGAGGTTGGCACAGCCCCACTGTTCCCACCTGTCCAGCTCCCTCTGGATGGACCCCTTCCCTCCAGCAGGTCACCTCACCACACAAACTGGTGTCCTCAGCAAACTGGCTGAGGGTGGGAGTGCCCTGGGAGGGGGTGGGATCTCCCTGGGAGCTGCTGCTCTGTGGCTCCAGGCTGGGTTCAGAACTTGTCAGCCGGTTTGAAACGAGCTCCTTCCCCTCAGCCCTTCCTTTTTGTGCTGACGGGAGAGAATTCACTTGCTAATTAGACCCCGGCCCATTTCCAATCGAGATGCAGAGGGTGATTTATCAGGGAGCTGGAGACAGTTCTCCCTGTTCCCTCGGCTGCATCAGCAAGAACTTTTGCAAGACAATTCAATTTCTTGTCATCTTTTAATCCCCCAACCCCCCTTAGAATCAGCCCGTGCAGGAGAAAAGATGGTTTATTAATCATTGTAGCAAAAGGCTGAGAAATAGAGGGGGTTGTTGGTGTTTTTTTTTTTTCTTTTCAGGAGCTCATCTGTCAGCATTCCACAGGGTCAGAAACATTCAGGCCTCTGACTTGGGAATATTTAGTTCCCTCCTTGGGAAAACCTGACACGTGGGGAGGCAGGATTTGCTTTTTTTGGGGTGTGTTGCTCAAAACTGGGTTTGGCTCCAGAATTTGAAGCAAGAATCTGCTTAAAATAAAGCTTGGGGGGGGGGGGGGGGGGGGAGTGTTTTTTTTAATGTCACAAAGTGGAGGATTGTGGAGTTGAGGGGGAACTTTGAGCTCATAAATATTATTTCCTGAGATAACAAAGGCAAAACATCCCAGCCTGGGGTCCAGGATAAGAACACATCTTGTTTTTTCATGATGTATAAATGTTAGAGCTCAAGTGGAATTATTCAGAGTTGGAAATCTGAACAAATAGGTGTAATTAAGTGGGAGTAAAAACTCCATGTCTTTCCTGGGTTGGGGGCTCCAGAATTGGACACAGTTCTCCAGGGGGGTCTCACAGGAGCTGAGTACAGGGGGAGAATTGGCTCAGTGCCTTAATGAGGGGAGAAAGAAGGAGGATCAGAATTGTTTTGGCTGGAGAAGACCTTGGGGATCATCCCCAGCCCTGCCAAGGCCACCACTGCCCCATGGCCCTCAGCACCATCTCCAGGGCTTGGAAACCCCTCCAGGGATGGGGACTCCCCCCCTGCCCTGGGCAGCCTGGGCCAGGGCCTGACAACCCTTGCCAGGAAGGAATTGTCCCCAAGATCCAACCTCAACCTCCCCTGGGCAACTTGAGGCCGGTTCCTCTTGTCCCATCACTTGTTCCTGGGGAGCAGAGACCGACCCCCCCTGGTCCAACCTCCTCTCAGGCAGTTGCAGAGCCAGAAGGTCTCCCCTCAGCCTCCTCTTCTCCAGGCTGGACACCCCCAGCTCCCTCAGCTGCTCCTCACAAGTTCTCCAGCCCCTTCCCCTTGTCCTCCAGCCCCTTCCCCTTGTCCTCCAGCCCCTTCCCCATGTCCTCCAGCCCCTTCTCCTTGTCCTCCAGCCCCTTCTTTGTCCTCCAGCCCCTTCTCCTTGTCCTCCAGCCCCTTCCCCTTGTCCTCCAGCCCCTTCTCCTTGTCCTCCAGCCCCTTCCCCTTGTCCTCCAGCCCCTTCCCCATGTCCTCCAGCCCCTTCTCCATGTCCTCCAGCCCCACTGCCCTTCCCTGGACACCCTCCAGCCCCTCAATGTCCCTTTTCTGACCCAAACCTGAGCCCAGGATTCGAGGTGTCACCTCCCCAGTGCCCAGCACGGGGGGGGACAATCCCTGCCCTGCTCCTGCTGGCCACACTCTGGTGACACAAGCCATCATGCTGGTGGCCTTCTTGGCCACCTGGGCACACGCTGCCTCACATTCAGCCGGATGTCGAGCAGGATCGTTAACTAGAAGCCCGGCCATCCTCTCGCCGCGCTGACGGTGAGGCAGTTAGCTACCGGGGACCCCCGGCGGTGGCCGCGAAGGGCGATCATGGGGGGCAACGAGTGGGGAAGAGGACGGGGGGGAGCGGGGCGGGGGGCGCCGGGACCCGGCGAGGGGCTCCGGGCCGGGGCGGGGGGCGCTAGGACCCGGGGCGGGGGGCGCTGGGACCCGGCGAGGGGCTCCGGGCCGGGGCGGGGGGGCGCTAGGACCCGGGGCGGGGGGCGCTGGGACCCGGCGAGGGGCTCCGGGCCGGGGCGGGGGGCGCTAGGATCCGGGGCGGGGGGCGCTGGGACCGGCGAGGGGCTCCGGGCCGGGGCGGGGGGGCGCTAGGACCCGGGGCGGGGGGCGCTGGGACCCGGCGAGGGGCTCCGGGCCGGGGCGGGGGGCGCTAGGATCCGGGGCGGGGGGCGCTGGGACCCGGCGAGGGGCTCCGGGCCGGGGCGGGGGGGCGCTAGGACCCGGGGCGGGGGGCGCTGGGACCCGGCGAGGGGCTCCGGGCCGGGGCGGGGGGGCGCTAGGACCCGGGGCGGGGGGCGCTGGGACCCGGCGAGGGGCTCCGGGCCGGGGCGGGGGGGCGCTAGGACCCGGGGCGGGGGGCGCTGGGACCCGGCGAGGGGCTCCGGGCCGGGGCGGGGGGGCGCTAGGACCCGGGGCGGGGGGCGCTGGGACCCGGCGCGGCGCTCACGGCGGGGGGCGGGGCCTACCGGGGGCGGGGCGCGCCGCTGCGACCGGGGCCGGGGCCGGGGCCGGGGGGGGCTGCGGGCGCTGGGCCCTGTTGTGTGGCAGCCGCGGCCGAGCGGCCCCGCCGCCGCCCCCCGGCCATGGAGGACCCGTCGCGGCTGCTGGCGGCCGGGGTGAGCCTGCCCGGTGGAATCCCGCCTCCTCCTCCGCCCGCCGCCGCCGCCGGGGATCCGGCTGCCGCTGCCGCCGCCGCAGCGGCGGGGCCGCCGCCGCCCGCCCACCACGACACGGGCGATGTCCTGCAGCAGATCATGGCCATCACCGACCAGAGCCTGGACGAGGCCCAGGCCAGGTAACCGGCGGGGAAAGGGCCCCATCCCACTTCGGTACCCCGACCCGGTACCGGCCGCCTTCTCGGCGCCGTGACTCAGCTCGGTGGGAGGGGGGGAACGGACACGGACACCCTCGGCCCCGCCGCTCCGGTCGTTACCGGCGAGGGGAGGGGGAGAACAGCGGCCCCCTGGGTGGGGGAACAGGGGGAAAACCGCTCGCCGGAGACGGAAACTTCCCCGTTCGGTTCCCGCTTCCCGGTGTTTTCGGGCTTCAATCCCGGCCTCCAGCAGCGGGAGGATGCCCGGGCTGCTCCTCGTTAACGATCCCGCTTCTCTCCTTCCTTCCTTCCCCCTCGCCTTAAGGCTTTGAGCTCATTGCAGCCGTTATCCCGGTGGAAGCGGGATTGTCCTCCCCGATCCCACCGGGAAAACCGGAGGAACAGGGGCCGGAGTTGGCACCGGAGGGGACGGGAGAGGAGCTGGGGGGTCTGCGAGCCCCTCAGGCCTCCGGGGAACGGGGGGGATTTCACCACCACGGAGAAGTTTCTAAGCGAAGAATTCCAGGTCGTTCTTTCCTTCCCTTGGGATGTCAATAATCCCATGGGAAAACCAACCTGGAAACCCAACTGGATTGAGCATCTTCTGGTGCGTCCTCCTGTGCCCCCCTCGAGCTGCGCCTGGCCCTGATTGGCGCCGGGTAATTAGACGTAATTACACGATTTGCTAACGAGGTGGGCAGCCCCTCCACGAGGGGCTGCGGGAGAAGGTGGAGACTTCGGGAGCGGGTTCCTAAAAATTCACCCCAAAATCGGCATTTTGGGGGCCTTTTTTAAAATATAAATAAATCCGTTTAAAGTGGGAGAGACTCAACCAAAAAAAAGTAAAATGTGGAAAACTGGTTCTGTCCTGACTCAAACCAGGTCTTGGTGCTGCTCCTGGGTTGGGTGTCACGAGTGGTTTCCCTATCGCGATCGTTGGCGGGGCTGATAAAACCCCCGCCGGGTTTTCTTTAATCTCCACCTAAAATTCAGGCGGTTTTGGGGCCGCCTGTTGCTATCGTGTGGTGCCAACTGTTCCCGGGGACATGGAGTGGGTCCCTGAGGGGGATTTAGGTGAATATCGGCAGAAATGGAGCGTGAAGAAAGGTCGTAATTGGGGTTTAAAGTCAACTTTTCCAGGTAGTTTCAACTGCAGCGGAATCTCGAGCGGTGGGTGACGTGTAGGGCCCCAAAACTTAGGTTTTTCACATGGATTTGCCTGCGTGCTGAGCAAAAGCTGCTGCTTTTCTCTCACAACCTCGTGGATCTGAGGAGAAGAAATTTGTCAGGAGCTTCAGTTTTGAGTAAAACTTGAGGAAAAGGTTTTGAAAAATGGCCTGATTAATGTTGAAATTCTGCTTAGAAACGTGGTCGGAGCCCACCCGAAACTTGCAGGCCCCCAAGTTTTAAAGCCCCTTTAGTGTATTTTCATGTAAATATGTATATATAAAAGAAGCTTTTTGTCTTCTGGACAAGAAGTTGGTTGGGTTTACTTGGTCCTCTGGAAGAGGAGGTGCTGCTGAGAAAGTCCAAACTTGGTTCAACCCATTCCAGGAGGGAACCCAGGGCTCCTCAGCGCCACGGCGTTAACCTCGAGGATTACTTTTATATTCAAAAACGCACATTGATGTGTTGTTTGTTTGGGTTTCTTTGCGGGGGGGGATGTTCTTTTAATGCCAGAGGGTTCTTCCAACGCACGCAATGAGGGTTTGCAACGTCCCAGTTGGAAAACTTGGGTGAAAGTTCCCTCGGAAGGCAAATGAATCCACCAAGGATGAGTTTGAACGCTGCCATTAAACACGTTCCGTCACCGCCGCCTTCCTCCCGGGGAGTTAGTGGCTGTATTAATGACACAATTATCTCTGGCTCTGCTCTCTCTGCTGCCTTGAACCTTCCACGCTGCTTTTTTAGGCCCGTCTGGAGGCTGGGAATTCATTTTCTCTCCCTCTCTCCCCCCCGTTTTTCCCCTCATCAGGCGAGGACAATAGGCTCCACCAGGCTGTCTTCTCCCGCTGCCTTTGTTCTCCGGCTGTTTGTCCTGGGCTTGATATTATCAACCAGCCCCGGAGCTGAAGGGGTTTTTATGCTTCACTTGGCGAAGGAAAAGCAGCCAGTCCACTTCAAAATCAGTGATTTTGGTTCAAAAAAACACAAACCCATCGTCTGATGTTCACTGAAAGCGTTTGGGGTTGTGAGGAAACCCAGCACCTGCGTTCCCACCGTTCCCAGTAGCCAGAGCGTGCAGAAAAAAGGCCAATTTGTATTTATATATATATATATAAAAAATTGAAATCTAGCCATAAATGCGATTTAAATATTATTTTTGAATGCTAAAAGGGGTGAGAAGAAGCAAAAGAGGCTTTCTTGGAGGCTGAAAATGTGTAAAACTCCGTGAGGAAACCTGGGTTGACACAGTCCTCACCACCCTCCGCGGGTGGTTTCTGCTCCAAAAAAAAAAGGAATGACCTGTTTTGATGAGATAAGGATGGATTCTGCCTTCCTGGTGCCATTCCTGGTGGGAAAGGGGGGGTTGTGAAAAAAGCAGCAGACACTGGGAAAGCTCCAAAAAGGGAAAACGGGTAAAAGTTGGGCTAAAATGCTGTGAAATGTGATGGGATTTTGGTTGGAGCTGGGTCAGTGCCTGTGTGCTGTGTCCTGCCCACTGCTCAGGATCTGGCTGCCCTCAAAACACCGTTTTCCTCCTACTTTTTGGGCACCTTTGGATCCCTTCCTACCTTTTTGATCCCACGATTAGATTTTCTAGGAGGAGGTTTTTTTCAAGGAGCAACTTTTTACCCCCAAATCAAACACACTTGGGGCAGAACTGGGGGTGCTCACAGCTGCACTCCCAGGCTGGTATGTTTTTATTTTCCTCCCATGGATTTAAATTAAATCCATCCCCAGAACTCACAGGTTTCTTCCTCAATTTGAAGCAGTCACCTGGAGGTTCCTGGGGGGGGGTCGTGGCATCTTTTCCTGCTTTTCCTCTTGTTGTTTTTTTTTTTCTGGTTTATTCCTCTTCTTTTTCCTTCCATTTCAGGAAACATGCCTTGAACTGCCACAGGATGAAACCTGCTCTTTTCAGCGTGCTCTGTGAGATCAAGGAGAAAACAGGTGTGTTGGTGTCTTTTATCTTCAGCTTTCCCCAAAAAAATCCCCCCTTCAGCTTTCCCCAAAAAATCCCCCCTTCAGCTTTCCCCAAAAAAATCCCCCCCTCAGCCTTCCCCAAAAAATCCCCCTATTCCCTCCCATTTCACCCAGCCTGTGTTTTCCCTGATTAAAGCTCATTTTTGGGGGGGCTTTAATAAAGCTGGAAATGGTTTTTTATTTTTATGTTTTTTATCATGGAGGTTTGGAGAAAACAAGGTGGTTTTTTGGGGGGTGTGTGTGTGAAAAATCTATGGATTAGGGTTTGTTTTTTTGGTGGTTTTCTGAAAATCCTGCTGTGTTTTGCTCTTTATTATTATTTATTTGCTATTTATTATTATTCCTTTAAGGAATTGGTACCAAAAATTGGTAGGAAAGGTTTCCCAAGTTGACAAATAATTGTGTGAGGGAGGAAAAGAGGCAGCAAACTTGGGGAAACCTGGAAGCAGGAGTTTGGGAATCATGCATCTTCCTTGGAGGAGCAAATGGATTTTGGTTTTTAATTACCCAGTATCAGGGAATGCTGATGGGATATAAAATCTCTCCAAAGAGCAGTGAGTTTGGATGGGTTTTTAGAGAATCACCACTTCCAGTCTGTAACTAAAATGGTTGGTTTCAAATGAAAACATTTAAAATGAACATTTTGTGGACGTTTTAACATCCTACATCTCCATTTGTGGGATTTATTGTAAAAAAGAAGACTCCCAGTGGCTCCTCCTCCTATTTCCAAGTGGGGGATCGTCCTCTTGTCCTCCAGGCAGACGTGACACCCCCAGTTTGGGGGCATTTATTGCGTTTTCAGGACAGGGGAGAGACAGAGGGTGACAAAGTGTGTGTGGGGCTGCCCGGGCGTTTGTTGTGTCTGGATTGTTGTCCTGACAAGAGGGTTTTTTTCATCTGCTTTTCCTTTCTGTGCCCTTTAGTGCTTGAAGCTGCAGGAGCAGACTCAGGGTTTGGGTCTCCCAGGTTTTTGAATGTCTGATGCTCTGTCTATCCCTTATTTAAATCACTGGGAGCAGATGTTGGGGCTGGGAACAAACAAAAGGCTGGACATGCTGGAGTACAAGGTTTGGGGCTTTCTTTGTGACCCCAGACACACAGGGTTTCTTTTTTTCTTTCTTTTTTTTTTTTTTTTTTTCTTCCCCCAGCTTGGAAATGGGTTTAAAAACATGTTCCTCCCTTCCCCCCCCCTCCTCATCCTCCCGTTGCTCTTTGTTGGGATCACTCACAATAGCTCGGGATGAGACTTTGCAGCCAGCTGGAAGGTGCCACAATATCCCCCTAAAATCAGAAATTAAAATTGTCTGTGTAATTTAGGCAGATTTGGCCACATTAATATCACCCTCCCCCCTCCCATCAGTTTACAAATTTTCCACCCATGATGGGGAAACAAGTATTTTATTTTCAAGCCCTAAATCGTGGACAGTCCAAGGCCAGGAGGATTTTGTCATTATTTAAAGAGGCATCTTACCCAATAAAAGCCTTTTTTGGGAACACTCAGAAGCATTTGGGGCTTTTTTTTTTTTAATCTGTCCAGCAGAGGTTCACACTTGGGATCTGATTGGAGGGATATGAATTAAAACGTGGCATAATTCCATCTTAAAATCAGAATTAAGCCCCCCTGGTGTTAAGGATGCCAGGTTTTGGTGCTGAATATTGGATTGCAGGAGTGGTTCAGGATGGATTTAGGTGACCCTGCTGTTAAAAATATAATTTAAAAGAAGATTCTCTACTAAATAAATACATTTGTTGTGGTTTTCTGCATGATTTGCTCCATGAAGGGAAAGGTGGAAAGGAAAGAAAGTCCAAGCAAAGTGTTTGTCTCTTCTTTTGGTACCAGGGATCTTGCACAGTTCATCACAGCAACTCTCTAATTAATGAGATGTAAATATATTGTAATGATTGCATTTGCATACTGAGTGAGGCTTCAGCACCTTCGGTTGTGATGTGTTTTAATTAAAGATTAATTAGAAATGATGGGGATTTCATTTTGCTCAGTGTAATTATTTGACATGTTTGATGAGTACCTGGGAGGTGATGTGCAGGGAACGCAGGAGATCACGTGGGGTGGATCCTTCAGGTTTTTGTTGAACATCCATAAAAAAAAAGATGGATTGGGAAGGATTTGGGGGGAAGGGTTTGAGTGGGAAGGATTTAAGTGAAGGGCTTAAGTGGGAAGGGTTTGAGTGGGAAGGATTTTACTGGACTTTCTAAGTCATCCTTAAAGCCCTGACTACACCATCCACTCAGTCTCTTGGTGTTTGGAGCATTAATAGAGTTGTTGTATTTTTTAAATTCATAGAATTATGGAATCATCATTGGGGTTGGAAGGGACCTCTGGAGATCAAGTCCAATCCCCCCACCAGAGCAGGAACACCAGGGGCAGGTCACTCAGAAAGGCATCCAGATGGGTCTTGGAAGCCTCCAGAGAAGGAGGCTCCTCAACCTCTCTGGGCAGCCTGTCCCAGGGCTCTGTCACCCTCACAGTCCAGAAGTTCTTCCTCATGTTGAGGTGGAACTTCCTGGGCTCCAGTTTGTGTCCATGGCCCCTCGTCCTGGCACAGGGCACCACTGGAAAGAGATTGTCCCCTCCTTCTTGACACCCACCCTGCAGATACTTAGGGACACTCATCAGGTCCCCTCTCAGTCTTCTCTTCTCCAGACTGAACAGCCCCAGGTCCCTCAGCCTTTCCTCATCAGATGTTCCAGCCCCTTCATCATCCTCGTAGCCTCCGTTGGACCCTCTCCAGTAAATCCCAGTCCCTCTGGAACTGGGCAGCCCAGAACTGGACACACCACTCCAGGTGGGGTCTCAGCAGGGCAGAGCAGAGGGGCAGGAGAACCTCCCTGGTCCTTCCCCACACTCCTCTTGATGCCCCCCAGGATTCCCTTGGCCTTCTTGGCCACCAGGGCATGGTGGTGGTCTCCCTGCATCTACCCATTCTGTCACACCATCACAGGAGGCTACCAGGTGGTTGATGAACAGGTCTTGGGCTTGGAAATTGCTGCTACTTGGAGCAGACACCATCAGGAATTCATGGAATTCAGTGTTTTTGGTGAATCTGGGGTGTGATCTGCACGGGTTTTATCATTAGGTGAAGATGCTGGGAGCAAAAAGAAAGCTGGAGCAGGAGGTGAGGGCTTCAATTCATAAATGTAATGGTTCTTGGGCTTGTGTTTGAAGTGTGACACATGAAGGTGAAACGATGCCAGAAGTTCCAGGTCAGTTTGATGGAGGAGGTTGGACAGACTGAGCTTCTGGCCCTCACCAAGTGTCACCTTTGAGAGGGGTAGTTAAAGTTGGAACTGCTGGGTTGGAAATGCAGTTTCCTCTCTAGTTGCCTCCTCCTCTCTCTAGTTGCCTCCTCCTCTCTCTAGTTGCCTCCTCCTCTCTCTAGTTGCCTCCTCCTCTCTCTAGTTGCCTCCTCCTCTCTCTAGTTGCCTCCTCCTCTCTCTAGTTGCCTCCTCTCTAGTCTCTCCTAACTTCCTAGAGCCACCCACTCCAAGTCTTCCCCCAGTCTGGGAAGGTGCTTTACCCACACTTCCCAGCACTCAACTTGAGATGAGCTCCTGTGTAATTGATGATAACTAATGTCTAATTACCATAATTAGACAAGTGACATGAAATGAAGCTGCAGCTGGGAGCCTGACTTCAGCACGAGGGAGCCTGATAAGCAGCATCATGTGCATAACAAGGGGGTTGGCAGGAGCACATTTAAATAAGAAGGTGATGCCAAAAATCCCAGTTCCATTGAGTTTATGCCTCCCAGCCCAAAGAATTTGGTCAAAAGGCCTGAGGTTCTCCTGGAAAAAAGGAGAACTGGTGATTTTTAAAACAAAAAAAATACATTAAACCCCCCCTTTTTATGGGGTTTGGTTCATTTCTTGTCACATTCAGGTGGTAAAAGGTGGATGCAGATGGTCTGCTATTTTTTTTTTAATAAGCTATTCATTTTAATTCCATAGTGAGTTAGAAAAGCTTCTAAAAGCTTTTCTAACAGGCTTTTAAAATAGTCAAGGTTTTGCTCAGTGTTCTTAGCCTGAGTTCAACATTTGAGTTGCAAACTTACCCACGTGCTGTCGATGTTCCTGCCTGCCTTTTTTTTTTTGCTGCCCCAAAGCTCCTTTGTCATCAGGATCACGGGATAATTTCTGTAAAATCTGCAAAACACAAAGTTGAGCAGCACATGAAGGAGGCTGAGGTGCTCAAGTCCTTGCCTGGTGCCCTGGGGGTGTCTTCAACGAGCTGTTTTGCCTCTCAAATGCTGGAAATGGTTCTAGATGCCCCCGTTTTGTGGCTCTGTTATTCTCCTGCCCTGGCACTAAAATCTTGGCATGGCAAGAGATGGTTTGTGTTTGTTGGCAGGAACGGGATGTCCCGTTGACCTGCTAATTAGCTGGAAAAGGTGGTTTGGATTTGGGAGCTTCAGCAGGTTCAGACCAACTGCAGCTGTCTAGAAATTACAACTGAATGAAAAGCCTAAAAGCTGTTGGCACTTTCAGCGTTGGCTCAGGGTCTGGTGGGTTCTTGCCCCTTTTAAAAGAGGGAATTTGTGGTAAATGGTCAAAAAAATGGGGGAAGTGAAGGTTTTTAAACCAAATTTGGGTGGGAGCAGCGTTGGATAATCTGAGTGGACAGGCATCCAGCAGATCCCACAGGAACCAGATGGGTTGGGAATATCTCCAGAGCAGGAGACTCCACAGCCTCTCTGGGCAGCCTGGCCCAGGGCTCAGAGTCACAGGGGTGAGGTGGACCAGGAGCTCTGGAGACCACCCAGTGTCCCCCCCTGGAGAGCAGGGGCACCTCCAGCAGATCCCACAGGAACCAGCCACGTTGGGAATGTCTCCAGAAGACTCCACAGCCTCTCTGGGCAGCCTGGCCCAGGGCTCTGCCACCCTCCCAGGCAACAAGTTCCTCCTCACGTCGAGGTGGAACCTCCTGAGCTCCACCTGGTGCCCGTTCCCCTTGTCCTGTCACTGCTTGAACACTTTTATCCTCCTTGAGCTGCTAAAACCTCTGACCTTTTGAAATCCTTTGCCAGAATGGAAGTGAATTCTCCTTCCCGTTTCAGAAATAACCTCTTGATTCCTTCTTTATATTTATCCAGTGTTAAGTATTCGTGGTATTCAGGAAGAAGATCCCCCAGATGCTCAACTAATGAGACTAGATAACATGTTGCTGGCCGAGGGTGTCTCCGGGCCGGAGAAAAGAGGAAGAGGAGGAGGACCAATGGCTGTAGCAGCAACATCAGGTGGCTGTCCAAATGACAATAGCATTGAACACTCTGACTACAGGGCCAAGCTGTCACAGATCCGACAGATTTACCACTCTGAGCTAGAGAAATATGAACAGGTGATCTTTCTGCATGGAAGAGTTTTTATCATCTCCATTTAAAATTTAACCCCTTTTTTTTTTTTTTTTTTTTTTGGTTTTCCTTTTGGTGTCGGTTTGGTTTTTGGTTTTGTTTTTTTTTTTTTGTAAGAAATGACTTCAGGTGAACATTCAGCTGGAGACTTATCTCAAAAGTAGGGTGATGATAGAGGGACTGGACATCAAAGTGCAGATCATAAATGTCTCGTTTGTCTTTGTTGCTGGTTTTTAAGGGTAAATGGATAAAGCTGAAAGATGGAAACTCCTCTGAAGTGTTTTATATATATAGATCTACCCACCTATCTACCCACCTATCTACCCACCTGCCTACCTATCTACCTATCTACCCACCTGCCTACCTATCTACCCATCTCCCCACCCACCTGCTTACCTATCTACCCACCTATCTACCCACCTACCCACCTATCTACCCACCTCCTTACCTATCTACCCACCTATCTACCCACCTACCCACCTATCTACCCACCTACCCACCTATCTACCCACCTACACACCTATCTACCCACCTGCTTACCTATCTACCCATCTACCCACCCACCTACACATCTATCTACCCACCTGCCTACCTATCTACCCACCTATCTACCCACCTGCCTACCTATCTACCTATCTACCCACCTATCTACCCACCTGCCTACCTATCTACCTATCTACCCACCTATCTACCCACCTGCCTACCTATCTACCCATCTCCCCACCCACCTACACACGTGTCTACCCACCTGCTTACCTATCTACCCACCTATCTACCCACCTCCTTACCTATCTACCCACCTCCTTACCTATCTACCCACCTCCTTACCTATCTACCCACCTATCTACCCACCTACCCACCCACCTGCCTACCTATCTACCCACCTACCCACCTATCTACCCACCTGCTTACCTACCCACCCACCTACCCACCCACCTACCCACCCACCCACCCATCTACCCACCCATCTACCCACCCATCTGCCCACCTGCCTACCCATCTACCTACCTCCAAGGGCAGGTTGGATGGGGCTTGGAGCAACCTGGGCTGGTGGGAGGTGTCCCTGCCCACGCAGGAGGGTTGGGACTGGATGACCTTTGAGGTCCTTCCAACCCAAACCGTTCTATGACTCTGGATTCTTGTTGGGGAAAGGAATTTGAGGCTGTTGCATTGTTTGGCCCCACCAATGTGTGTGTTTCTAGGCCTGCAGTGAGTTCACCACCCACGTGATGAACCTGCTGAGGGAGCAGAGCAGAACCCGGCCCATTTCTCCGAAGGAAATCGAGCGGATGGTGAACATCATCCATGGCAAGTTCAGCACCATTCAGATGCAGCTGAAGCAGAGCACGTGTGAGGCCGTGATGATCCTCAGGTCACGTTTCCTTGATGCCAGGTACAGGAAGACACAGGCCAGGGATATCACAGGCTTAACCTCCAACTTCTTTGGTTGCACGATTCTGTGTATTTGTGCCGGGGTTGCCCCAACCCAGGTGCAGAACCTTCCCCTTGGCCTTGCTGAACTCCATGAGGTTGGCACAGCCCCACTGTTCCCACCTGTCCAGCTCCCTCTGGATGGACCCCTTCCCTCCAGCAGGTCACCTCACCACACAAACTGGTGTCCTCAGCCAACTGGCTGAGGGGGCATCAGTCCCACTCTCCATGTCACCAACCAATCTTAAACCTCATTCGCAGGGCCCACCTGGTTGAAACATGAAGAAGTTCCCAACCTGTTCTACTAGCCTTGACGTCAGCATCTTAATTCCCCTCAATCCTTAGGTTCTCCTTCCAACCAAGTGTCTTTTGGAGGTTTTCCAGCCTCTCTCTAACACCATTTAAATGCTTTTTTTCAGGCGTAAACGACGTAACTTCAGCAAGCAGGCCACGGAGGTGCTGAATGAGTATTTTTATTCCCATCTGAGCAATCCTTACCCCAGTGAAGAGGCCAAAGAAGAGCTCGCAAAGAAAGGTGGCATCACAGTTTCACAGGTAGGAAGTGATTTATCTGGAATGAAGGGATTTTTTCCCTCCTCAAACCGTGTTATTTTTCCCCCCGTAGGCTTCGGTCGCTGGTACTTGAAATACAACTTTGATTATTCTGAAGGGTTTAGGTTTATTTAACTTCAGAAAACAGTGGAAAATGGAACAATGAGATGAAATGCTAACAGGGAGCTACGTGTCTGCAGGTTTCCAACTGGTTTGGTAACAAGAGAATTCGATACAAAAAGAACATGGGGAAGTTCCAAGAAGAAGCCAATATTTACGCTGCGAAAACGGCCGTGGACGCAACTAACGTGGTGGCTCAAACCAACCAGGCAAACTCTCCTTCGACTCCAAACTCAGGTGAGTTTTGCCTGCTTGAACGTCTGGAATGATTTCTTGGGGAAGAATTTGGTGTTTGACATACTTGGAAGGTATTTTCAGTGTTTGAGTCAGTCGCGGGTTTTGTTTTTCGTTCAAGCTTCAACAGCGTTCGTTGAAGAAGCTTTTTTTTTTTGGTGGGTTTTGTTCCTCATTAAAACCTGTTTTGTTTTGGGCTTTTTTTTTCTTTTTTCCAGCTTCCTCTGGCTCTTTTAAGATGACAAATTCCGGAGATTCCTTTATAAACTTGCAGTCCTTGACTTCCTACCAGAGCTCCCCAGTGGGAGCCAATGTGCAGTCCCAGGTCAGTAGGGAAAAAAAAAACCATCCATGTTTTGAGGGAAAGAAATGTTAAAATCCCATTTTTCTCTCCTTTTGAGGTTGCCCTGGGAGGTTGTGGAGCCTCCACCCTTGGAGATACTAAAAACTCAGCCTGCTCTGACCCTGCTTCAAAGAGCAGGGTTGGATTAGACAATCTTCTTCTTTTTGAACAGTAGATTCTTTTAAATAGGGGTGGATTTTTCTGTCTCTGACCAGCACTGGCTACAGTGCAAGAAATTAGGAGTCAAATGAGCCAAGAAAAAAAACCTGCTTAAATGTGTATTTCCTCTTGGAACTGGAAATTTCTCTTGCAGAATGAACTGGTGCCTCCATCAACCTACTGCTGTTCTCCCATCCCTTTACATTTCCATTAGTGAATCAGGATTTTCTCCTTTTAGAGTCAGTCTTGTTCCACACAAGTAGAATTTTGCTTGGTGAACAGAATTGTTAAACTCATTTTAAGCTTTCCAAATTCCTAAATCCACCTGAACTGCATCAAATCTGTTCCTCTGTCCTAAAAGCTGTAGGTGGCTCCAGTTCTGCTTGATAATTAATTACTCAGTTAATAGCACGAACTTGTCTTCCTGCCCCTTACTGAAAGAAATTTTTGGCCCAGTAGCTACATCTCATGTAATGATGCATTTCCTGAACTTGGCTTTTTATCCTTATTGTTCTCATGATGTTGGATCTTGTTCCAGATGGATTCCTTACATCATGTCATCCACCAGACAGGAAGATACGACACAATTGTGGGGAATCCTTTGTACACGACGCAGCGTATTGATGTAAGTCGTAACATTCATTTCTAGAAACACCAATTCTGCCCCAGATGGGTTGGTGATCTGGGAAGAAATGGTCACTTTTTCTCCCCGAGACACCTCTTGATCTGGGAAAGGTGCAGTTTAAGACACCAGCCTTGCCCTCTCAGAGCTCTGATTTCAAAGGTTGGCTTCGCTCGCCCCAAAATGTCTGCACTTCATTCTTGCCATAAGAAGGTGGCACTAAAAATAACACCATAAAATCTTGGGGAGGAGGAGGTTTTATGGGGTATTCACAGACTCCGCTTTGCCAGAGCTGATATGTGGTTATTTCCTTTCAAAAGCACTGCCGGTGATAAAACAAAAAGGCAGACTTTGCTGGCTGCAGGGTTAAGTTCTTTAAGGTGTAATGAAATGATGTGTTTATTCTGCCCTCAGGCTAATGGCAGCTGGCAGGATGCCACCACCCCTTCATCAATCACTTCACCTGCTGGAGACCCTGGAAGTGTTAATTCGGATGCGTCTAATTAAGTTTTTTTAGGACCTATCGATGAGAGGAAAGAGGTCATTAGTGTCATTTGTCAATGTTGCTCTTTTGCCAATACTTTTTTGTTTGTTTGTTTGTTGGTACAACTTGACACACAGCTAATTACCTCAGAACAAACCCTGGAACCAATAGAAGATTGTGATTACAATGATACCTCTTCTACCTCTCAGCCTCACGCAGTCAAGTTCTTTTTACTTATGCCCATTGGGATGTGAAATTGTTTTAGAAGAACTTGCTTCATGTTCCTAACCAAATTCATTTTTTTAAGATACGGATTTTACGGTAAGAAGCGGAAAGTGTCTCTTCTAGAACTTGGCGTTTTGTCTCAAGTTTTACAGCTTAAGAAAATTGACTTATTTTAATTTCCATAAAGTTTTTTACTATGAAACTTCTGTTCTAGTTGATAGCTACTAACAGTTAAACCCCCCCCCCCCCGTATTGTAATTGTACGCGTTCTCTGTATTGTAATTTTGTATAGGAAAATAAGCTTTTCTTAACTAGAATTCATTCTAAGCTAATTAATCAGAAAGTTGCTTTACCAAAACTCTCACTGGACTTTGCTCCTCGGGTAGGACCTTCCATCCTGTGTCATTCCACGTAATCCTAATTTAATGTCTAGTGATAAAAAAAAAACCCAACAAAACAAAACAACACAACGAAACCACTTGACTTGCCCGTGGATGATAAGTTTCCTGTGCATCTCTGCAGCTGTTAACACAGAGTCCTTTCAGTTGAGATTTTATCAAAGATAATAAACTTCCAAAGCCTTTTTTTTTTTTTTTTTTTTTTCCTTTTTGGTCCTTTTTCTGCCTTTTTTTTTTTCCCCTCACAGGGAGATGAAAGGGGAGGGAGAGCGGCGGGAGTTCCCTGAGGGGACGGGAGGCGGGAAGCGAGAGGCGGGAGGCGGGAAGCGGGTCCCGGGTCTGCGCATGCGCGGGCGCTGCTGAGGGAGGGCGGGAAGCGGCGGCCGCCATGGCCGCAGTGGCGGGGGCTCCGCTGAGGGACCGCGGGGCGGAGAAGGCCGATCCGGAGCTGCCCGGCGTCCCAGCGCGACCCTGTGAGGGGTCGAAGGAGGAGGTGAGAGCTGGAAGAGTTGGGGGTGTTAAGCCTGGAGAAGAGAAGGCTCCGGGAGGAACTTAGAGCAGCTTCCCAGTGCCTGAAGGGGCTCCAGGAAAGCTGGGGAAGGGACTTTGGCCAAGGGCTGGAGGGATGGGACGAGGGGGGATGGCTTGAAAGTGGCAGAGGGAGCTTGAGGTTGGAGACGAGGAGGAAATTCTTCCCTGGGAGGGTGGGGAGAGCCTGGGCCAGGGAAGTTGTGGCTGCCCCATCCCTGGAAGTGTCCAAGGGCAGGTTGGATGGGGCTTGGAGACACCTGGGCTGCTGGGAGGTGGCCCTGCCCGTGGTGGGGGTTGGATCTAGATGGTCTTTAGATCATGGAATGGTTTGGGTTGGAAGCGACCTTGAAGACCCCCTAGATGATCTTCAAGGTGGCTGCTCCATCCCTGGAAGTGTCCAAGGGCAGGTTGGATGGGGCTTGGAGACACCTGGGCTGCTGGGAGGTGGCCCTGTCTGTGGTGGGGGCTGGATCTAGATGATCTTTGAGGTCTTTTCCCACCCAAACCATTCTATGATCCTAATGGTTTCTCCTTTCAGCATTTCCCTGGTGGAGCCCACCCTGCGGCTGATGCTGTGGCAGGTAAGGGAGGGAGATGGTGGTGGGGCTGGGAGCTGGGAGGGCTGCACTGTGCCGAGCATCACCCCCCTCCCCGGCTCTTCCTGCCCATCCTGAGGCCCGGGAGAAGGGTTTTGGAGCTGGAAGGAAGAACCGGAGGCTCTGGTGCTCTGTGGCAATCCAGCCAGCACACCTCGGCGCTGAAAACAAAGCGCAGAGAACCAGGTTCAGGGTGTTGAACCCCTCGGAAAGACCCATTTCCTGTCTTTTTACCCTGCTAACATATTGATTGCCTCTGATTTCCTCAGATCCTGACCCTGGGGAGAAAAAAGCAGATCCTGAGCAATTCCTAAAGCCATCTGACCCCGCCACTGTCAGCGAAAAGAATGGCACTCCCCTTGTGACAACAGGAGCCGCCGTGAGGAAAAGATCCCACGCAAATCCCAGCCTGAGGAAAAGCCCCCTCGGATCTAATCGCAAGAGGTTGTCTCCCTGGAAAAGCAGCCCCGGGAAAGACCAGGCACTGAGTCCTCTCAGCCTCTCCCCCCGAGGGCTCCTCACCACTCCTCAAACCAAGCGCCGTCGCTCCTGGCGTCGCTCCAGCCTGAAGGGAACAAAGCGCCGAAAATCCCTCCCCCCTGTTCACCACGATGTCACTGGTACGTGCTCCACTTGTGCCAAAATCCCCTCGGGAAACGCGTAGGGCAGCAGGAATTGGGTTTCATGGCACGACCTTGAGCATCACTGGGTTGTTCCTCACTTAGAAGCACTGGTCCGTGTTGGCAACAGTCGTGGAGGTGCAGGTGTTGCAGGGTAAAAAGTTGCTGCTGCACTAATTGCAGGGGAGGGTTGTTTTTTTTTTTAGCTGTAACAGGAATTACAGCCGTTGCTTCATTATCAGTAACTTAATTTCTGTGCCTTGATGATAAGAAGAGAGATCAGCCTGATGGGTGGGATTCAACATTGCAACGAGCAAAAGCTGGGGAAAAAGGGCTTCTCACTTGGAAGGCTTTTCTCCTTTACATTCCAAATCAGAAGTTGAACAAAGAATGTGTTAAAACTCTTAAAAGAAGAGATTTCATAATCCCAGTGGCCAACTTTGTAATCTTTTTGTTGTACACAACTGTAAAAGAAAAAAAAATTGGTGAATGTAGAAAAACGTGGAATTCTTTCACTTTCACAGATGATGCAAATACTTGGAACCAGTTCAGTGCCAGCTGGGGGAAACTGGAGAGGTTTATTCTTCCAATCCATCCAAATTTAAAATATTTTTCCCCAAACATGCATTTTTTTTGGTGATCAGACATGAAGGTGGAGACTTCCTTTTTCACATGGAGTCACATGGTGGTGACAAGGGGGACAAAAGTTACTCCAGGGGAGATTCCAGTTGGGCTCCAGATGAAAAATTTTCACCATGGGGAACAATTTTATTGTTTCTCAGTCATTTTGCTCTGTTTTTTTTTTTTCAGAATTAAGCAAATCGATCAGCCTGGATCTGCCAGAGACAGACAGGCTGGTTGTGCTGCTCCTCTCCAGTTTCCAGGTGAGCTCTTCTAAAAGTCCATTATTTTTCTCTTGCCTTTTAAAGCAAATTCTTTTTCTCTTCCCTTTTCAAATGAATTATTTTTCTTTTCCTTTTAAAAGCAATTCACTTTTCTCTTGCCTTTTAAATGTGAATTATTTCATCCCTTTTAAATGTGAATTATTTCATCCCTTTTAAAAGTGAATTATTTCATCCCTTTTAAAAGTGAATTATTTCATCCCTTTTAAAAGTGAATTATTTCATCCCTTTTAAAAGTGAGTTACTTCATCCCTTTTAAAAGCAAATAATTTTTCTCTTGCTTTTTAGAAGCAACTTATTTTCCTCCTTCCTTTTCAAGCAAATTCTTTTCCTCTCCCTTTTAAAATCAACTTCTTTCTTTCTCTCTTCCCTTTTAAACGTTAATTATTTTTCTCTTGCTTCTCAAAAGTGAATTATTTCATCCCTTTTAAAAGCAAATTCTTTTTCTCTTCCCTTTTAAGAGCGAATAATTTTTTGGTTGCCTTTTAAAAGCAACTTATTTTTCTCTTCCCTTTTAGAAGTGGATTATTTCATCCCTTTGGAAGTGAATTATTTCTCTCTTGCCTTTTTAAAGCAAATTCTTTTTCCTTTTAAAGCAAATTCTTTCCTTTTAAAGCAATTTTTTTCCTTTTAAAGAAAATTTTCTCTTCCTTTTAAAAGCAAATTCTTTCCTTTTAAAGCAATTTTTTTCCTTTTAAAGAAAATTTTCTCTTCCTTTTAAAAGCAAATTCTTTTCCTCTTTTAAGAGTGAATTATTTTTCTCATCCCTTTCAAAACCACATTCTATTTCCCTTTTAAAAGTGAGTTATTTTTCTCCCCCCTTTCACTCTCCCCCTAACCCTCCAGTTTCTCTCTGCCTGGGGCAGGGGGGGTCCCTCCCCTCCTCCCTCAGCCTTTCCCACACACCCCTGGAAGGCTCCTGAGATGGTTTTTATTCCCATTTTCTCTCAGTTTTCTGCACAGAAGCTGGAACACTCCCTGCAGCAGAGCCAGGGCTTCAGCCCCGAGGCATTCCAGGCTAAAGGTGAGGTGGGAGTGTCAGGAATGGGAATCCTGAGCCCCAAAAACACAGACCTTGCCCCACAGCCCCTCCAGTTCCAACCATCTCCCCTCTCAAAGGGGCAGATGGAGCCAAACCTGGGGAGTTGGTGGGTTCTTGGGGGGTTGGCTGTGAGCAGGGCCCCGGGAGGGAAGGCAGGTGGACATGGGGTTGGCCAGGGAAGTTGTGGCTGCTCCATCCCTGGAAGTGTCCAAGGGCAGGTTGGATGGAATGGTCTGGGTTGGAAGGGACCTTGGAGACCACCTAGATGATCTTCAAGGTGGCTGCCCCATCCCTGGAAGTGTCCAAGGGCAGGTTGGATGGGGCTTGGAGCCACCTGGGCTGCTGGGAGGTGGCCCTGCCCATCCGGAGGGGTGGGACTGTATGGTCTTCAGATCATGGAATGGTTTGGGTTGGAAGGGACCTTGAAGACCACCTAGATGATCTTCAAGGTGGCTGCCCCATCCCTGGAAGTGTCCAGGGGCAGGTTGGATGGGGCTTGGAGACACCTGGGCTGCTGGGAGGTGGCCCTGCCCATGGTGGGGGTTGGATCTAGATGGTCTTTAGATCATGGAATGATTTGGGTTGGAAGGGACCTTGAAGACCACCTAGATGATCTTCAAGGTGGCAGCCCCATCCCTGGAAGTGTCCAAGGGCAGGTTGGATGGGGCTTGGAGACACCTGGGCTGCTGGGAGGTGGCCCTGCCCATGGTGGGGTTGGATCTAGATGATCTTTGAGGTCTTTTCCAACCCAACCCATCCCATGATTCCATGACATTCTTCCCTCTGAGGATGGGGAGACCCTGGGAGAGGTTTCCTGGAGAAGATGGAAGTGTCCAAGGGCAGGTTGGATGGGGCTTGGAGACACCTGGGCTGCTGGGAGGTGGCCCTGCCCATGGTAGGGTTGGATCTAGATGATCTTTGAGGCTTTTCCAACCCAACCCATCCCATGATTCCATGACATTCTTCCCTCTGAGGATGAGGAGACCCTGAGAGAGGTTTCCTGGAGAAGATGGAAGTGTCCAGGGGCAGGTTGGATGGGGCTTGGAGCCACCTGGGCTGCTGGGAGGTGTCCCACAGGGGCCGAACCCACCCCCATGTCCTCCAGCCCCTTGTTCTCCACTTCTACAAATTTTTGAAGCCCTCCAGGGTTGGTGACTCCACCGCCCACCCCGAGCAGCCCATTCCATCCTTGACAACCCTCTCCATGAAGGAATGATTCCCAAGATCCAACCCAGGACCCCCCCCCAGCACCACCTGAGGCCTTTTCCTTCCCCCAGCCCGTGGGTCTGAGCCCAGTTTTCCTTCCAGCTCAGTCGGTGTCAGAGCAGCTGAAGCTCCACCTGGAGAAGCTGAAGCGGGATGGGACCCTCCAGCGCTGCATCCAGGACCCCCAGGGGTGAGGACCCCCCCCCCAGAATTGTCCCTTGTGGGGAGTGAACAGTGAATCCTGTCCCTTTTTTTTTTTTTTTGAGGGGAATGATCCCAAAATCCTCCGTGCCAGGAGCTCATCCCACCAGCACCAACATTCTGGAACCCCCCGCCCCTCCTTGTGTCAAAATGGGCTCGTTGCCATGTTTTAATTAGCTGGGAATTAATTCATAAGGGAACTGGTGAGGAAGGACAAACGTGCAGCTTTCCCAGGATGGTTTTTTTTTGGGGGGGGGTTGAAGCTTTTAAATGGGAAAGAAATTCCCATTATCCTGTTGTCCACCCGCAGGGTCTGGAGAGGAGCGTCGAGGAGGGAGAAAAAAAAACCCAAACATCTTATTTTGTCCCTTAAATGAGTAAATAGACGTAAAAATCCCAGGAATGTGCAGGTGGATAGTGAGGGATCACCTGGAGGGGATCCGGGGAGTTTCCCCTCCGTGTTGTGTCATTCCACGGGGCAGCAGATCCCTGTGAAATCCATGTGGGATGCGTGGATCCCCCCCCGGGATCGCCCTGACGTTCCATTCCCACTCCAGGGTCTCCCTGGATTCTGCTTTGGATGAGTCGGTGGCCCAAATTAAGGAGCACATGACCAGGTGAGGGACCAACCCCGAGATTCCCAAACCTCTTCCCAGAGGGAACTGGAGCTTGGATTTAACCCCGTGGAGGGAACGTTCCAGTGAGGATCTTCTCCCCCTGGCAGGCTCGCTGCCGAGTGTCGCTCCTGGGATCGGCTCCTGCAGAACCACCAGGAAACTGCTGAAGAAACATCCAGGTGGGGCTTGTTCCTTGAGGAAGACAAGGAAAAAACTCCCGCCGGCCCCTTCCTGAGGGAGAAATCCCGTTGTTTTTTTTCCTTTTTTTTTTTTATCCAGGCAGCTGGAAGAGATCCAGCGGGATCCCGGCCTGGTGGAGCCCCTCAGTTACCTCCAAACCTCCCAGGCCTCCGTTCTCAGCACCAAACCCAACTACCAGCAGATCCTGGATTCCCAGGGGGAGGTTCTGAGTTCCATGGAGCTGGTGGTGAGTCTCGCCCATCGCAGGGAAAAATTTCCGGCCTCCCCCCGGGGTGAACTTTGGTGATTTTGGGGGTTCTTTTTGTGGCCGTTTTGCAGCTCGACGAGCTCCAGCAAGCGGTGCAGGTGCTGGAGGCCTTCAGCGAGGACAGCCGGCAGTACCTCCGGCGCCTGTCAGAGCAGCTCGGTGAGGGTCCGGGGGGTTGTTAACGGCATTTTGGGGTCGTTAACGGCGTTTTTGGGGTCGTTAACGGCGCCTTTGGGTCGTTAACGGGGATTGTTCCCTCACATTCCAGCCACCAGGACCTTCCGGCAACTGGAGAACTCCCCCGTTCGCAAGCTGCTCGCCGCCCCGCCGAGGAAGACGCTGCCGCCGGAGGGCTGAGGGTTAATAAAAGCTGTTAATAAAGGCGGAGAGATCCCGGTTTCATCCCGGTGGGGTCGCGCTTCGTTCCCGGTTCCGCGTTTAAAGGCGGTTTGAGGGTCACTCGCCGTTTATTGGCCAGCGCGCGTGTCAAGCAAAACGTTCCAGCCAATCGGCGCGGCCGCGGGTCGCAGCGCCCAATGGTTGCTCGGCAACGGGGAGGGGGCGGGACCTTAAGGCGGAAGCGGCGGCGATGGCGGAGGCTCCGCTCACCGGGGTGGCCTGGGCCGCGGCCCCCGAGGCAGCCCCCGCCGGCTGGACCCCGGTAGGGCCCGGGGGAAGGGGGGGACCGGACACCGGGACCCGGTTCTACCGCGGCCTGACGGTCCCTGTACCCGCAGATCACCGTGACCGTGGAGGGCGCGGCGGCGAACCTGGGCAAAGGCTTCGGGCACCGGAGCGGCGGGTACCTGTGCGTGAGCACCGGCGGAACGCAGGTCGGGGGGCGGCCCCGGGGCTAGGGGGTGATAAGGGTGATACCGGGCCCGGTGCCGAGCTCCCGTTCCCCCCCCCCAGGCTCCGGTGGTGACCGACGTGCAGGTGCTGAGCGACCGGAGCCCGCAGCCCGCCGGCTACAGCCGCGCTCCCGAGTTCCCGGAGCCTCGTAAGTGCCTCCCCGGGGGAGGCTGCGACGGGGGGTCCCGCTTCCCTGCTACCTCTCCGGTCCCCAGCCCCACTTTCCCGGTTCCCAGGCCGCCTCCCCGGTTCCCCTTCCCCATTCCTAGACTCCCTTCCCGGTCCCGTGTGCCCCTCTGATCCCTAGTTCCCCCTTTCCCGGTGCCCAGCCTGATGTCCCGCGCCTCAAGCCCCCTTTCCCGGTCCTCAACGCCCCCCATCCCAGTTCCCAGACCCCGTTCCCGCTTCCCTCTCCCATCCCCGGTCCTCAGTTCCCTCCCTTCCCGCTCCTCAACCCCCCCCTCTCAGTCCTTGTTCCCAGACCCCCTTCCCGGTCCCACTTCCCCGGTTCCCAGACCCTCTCTCCCCCATCCCCGGTCCCGTGTCTCCCTTTCCCCATCCTCAACCACCCCCTCCCCGGTTTCCCTCGTCCCCTCCTCTCCCCGGTTCCGCCCCTTCCCGGTTCCCAGCCCCCCCTTCCCGGTTCCCAGCCCCCCTCCCGGTTCCCAGCCCCCCTCCCGGTTCCCAGCCCCCCTCCCGGTTCCCAGCCCCCCTCCCGGTGCTGTCACGGTCTCCCCCCCCCCCGCAGGTACCGGCCTGTCCCGGAAGAAGCGCCTCTACGTGCAGCTGCTCCCGCGGGACGCGGCGGACACGGCGGTTCTGGACCTCAAACTGAGCTCCAAGAGCAAAGCCCTTCCCCACTACATGAAAATAGGGTAGGGGGGCCCTGCCCACCCCCCCCCCAGCTCCTCCCCGTCCCTCCTGCCCTGCCCCCCCGACACAATTTCGGGTTGATTTTCCAGGGAAATGGGACATTTTGCCATTTGGTGTAAAAAAGGGCCGGTCCCGAAGCCCAGCCCCTCGCCTGTCCCCAAGCCCAGGACACTCAGCGCCGGCCTGAGGCAGCTCTCGCTCCACCCCCCCGACACCAGGACTTCTCCAGGGTGGTGCCAAAGCAGAAGGTGAGAGATTCCAGGGGGTGGGACAACCCACCTGGAGCTAAAGCTGCTGCCAACAAAGCAGCTTCACCTCTCCCCACAGCCAAGAAGCAGAGCTTGGGATGCACCACCTGGTGGTCCTAAAGAGCCCTGAGCCCCTTGGCCAGATGGACACGGGCCAGCGTGTGCCCAGGTGGCCAAGAAGGCCACCAGCATGATGGCTTGTGTCACCAGAGTGTGGCCAGCAGGAGCAGGGCAGGGATTGTCCCCCCCGTGCTGGGCACTGGGGAGGTGACACCTCGAATCCTGGGCTCAGGTTTGGGTCAGAAAAGGGACATTGAGGGGCTGGAGGGTGTCCAGGGAAGGGCAGTGGGGCTGGAGGACATGGGGAAGGGGCTGGAGGACATGGGGAAGGGGCTGGAGGACAAGGGGAAGGGGCTGGAGGACAAGGGGAAGGGGCTGGAGGACAAGGGGAAGGGGCTGGAGGACAAGGGGAAGGGGCTGGAGAACATGGGGAAGGGGCTGGAGGACAAAGGGAAGGGGCTGGAGGACAAAGAAGGGGCTGGAGGACAAGGGGAAGGGGCTGGAGAACATGGAGAAGGGGCTGGAGGACAAAGGGAAGGGGCTGGAGAACTTGTGAGGAGCAGCTGAGGGAGCTGGGGGTGTCCAGCCTGGAGAAAAGGAGGCTGAGGGGAGACCTTCTGGCTCTGCAACTGCCTGAGAGGAGGTTGGACCAGGGGGGGTCGGTCTCT
Organism: Hemiprocne comata; assembly: GCA_020745705.1. Lineage (NCBI taxonomy): Eukaryota > Metazoa > Chordata > Aves > Apodiformes > Apodidae > Hemiprocne > Hemiprocne comata. The sequence goes on from JAJGQW010000125.1 coordinate 117,948, forward strand.
GCTCCCCAGGAACAAGTGATGGGACAAGAGGAACCGGCCTCAAGTTGCCCAGGGGAGGTTGAGGTTGGATCTTGGGGACAATTCCTTCCTGGCAAGGGTTGTCAGGCCCTGGCCCAGGCTGCCCAGGGAGGTGGCACTTGGGGTTGGGTTGATGGTTGGTTCCAACCTTCATGATTCCATGTACATCCCCCCCAATTCCCAGCTTCACCTGCACCAATCCAGCACTGGGAACAAATCCTTCCACCTCCTGGTTTCCATCCCCCTCCTCTGGGGCTCGTTAGGAGGAACATTAATTAATTGTCATCTGCTCCAGGTCCCCTGGGGCTCGAAGCAGCATCAAACGGGCTCCTCAGGACGAGTCTCTCTATGACACCTACAGCACCTACGGCCTCTCAGGTGAGGTGGTTCCAGCTGGAATCTGCTTTGGATCCCAAATCAAGGGAATTTAAACCAAAGTGGGGGCTGGGGTTGGGCTCCTGCTCCTGCTGCCCTCTTCCAAGTTGGGAACTGGGCTGAATTCTGAGAGGAAAGTTGGGTTTTTCCCTCAAGATTCTCCTTTCCTGAACGTTATTCCTTGCTGGAATGAAAAGGCATCACTTGGTCTCTTGCTTCTCTGGGCACCAAGGTTTCCCTTTCACACTAAATTGAAGCAGCAATGAATTAATTGGCTGTTTTCTCCTTCCTTTTCCTCAACATTCTCCCTTCTTTTCCAGCCATGGATGGAGTCCCCTTCACCCTCCATCCCAAATTTGAGAGCAGACTCAGCCCCACAGTGAGTCCTTCCAACTTTCCTTCTTCCCCCCATCCTCACACTTCCTCTTAAAAACTTAAGTGATTCTGCTTCTAAATCATTAAATCTCTTCTTCAAACCATTTCACCTTATTTTTTTTTTAGCCTTTCCTCACAGACCTGACTGTCAAATCCCTCGCTGACATCGAGAAGGAGGTGAGTGGGTTGGGTCCCACCCCCCCTTTTTTTTTTTTTTTTTTTTTGGGTGGGTGGTTGGGATGAATATTTGGAATGTTTTCCCAATTCCAGCCTCTCACTCCTGCTCGTTTTTTTTTGTTTGTTTGTTTGGTGGGAATTTCAGTACAATTACACTTTTGTTGTGGAAAGGACGGCGGCTGCACGACTCCCCCCCGCGGTTTGTTGAACATTGGCCTCCACTTCCGGCCTGGAAACAACATCCAAGGGAATTCCAGGATGTTGGAAAAGACAAAGAAACACTTGGGGAGGGGAAAACAAATCGGGGGGGAGGGGAAAACAAATCGGGGGGGAGGGGAAAACAAATCGGGGGGGAGGGGAAAACAAATTGGGGGGGAGGGGAAAACAAATCGGGGGGGAGGGGAAAACAAATCGGGGGGGAGGGGAAAACAAATGGGGGGTGGGTGGGTGTGTTTTGGTTTTTTTTAACCTGCCAAAATTTATGATGATTTTTAACAACAGATCCAAAATTCTTGGCCCTTTGCTCCTCCACTTGCCCAACTTGGGAAGATGATTCCCTGCCCTTGAGGGGGTTTATCCTGATTTTTTATTTTTTTTTTTTTCCCCCCTTGGTGCTGTTTTTACTCCTGTTTCTTCAAAACCCTCACAAAGCTCCTCCAGCCCCAACAATTTCAAAAATCACGTCCCTTGGGATGGGTGGGTTGGTTGGGTTGGTTGGTTTTGAGTTACCAGATCCTGGAGATGTTTCTTGAAACGTGATTTGAGGTTGGTACAAAAACATGTCCCCGAGGGTGGGTGGGATGATGGGACCTGGAAGGATTCAAAAGTCAGAGCTTGGCTTCTCAGAGGTGCTTTTTCCACATGATTTGGAAGGAAAAGTTTCCCCCCCGAGGATCCAGAGTTATTTGTCAAAAAAAAAAACAACAAACAACAAGAAAAGAAGAATTCAGGATGATTCTGGTGGCCCTGGGTGGTCTCCTCCGTTGGGGGTGAGGACCTTCTGGAGGTCCTTTTCAGGAAGGCACTTTGAGCTTGGCACTCCCCAGCAGGAACTGAAGGGTTCTGTCCACTGACAAGGCCAGGAAGAAGTCCACCAGCAACACTTGGGTGATCACCAGCTTGAACTGGGGAAAGAAACACAATTAATCCCACCCTGTCCCCTCAGGATGGAGCTTCTGCCCCACGTTGGGCCCCCAAAAAACCTGCTCAACAAGGACTAGGGTGTTCAACTGGAGAGGAGAAGGCTCCAGGAAGACCTTAGAGCACCTTCCAGTGCCCTCAACTCTTTCCATCCCTTCATCCCCCAGCAGGATTGTCCCTCTGCCCTCTCACTTCAAGCCATTGAGGTAGCTCCTGCTCCTGTGAGGCATCATCTCCCTGATTTTCTGCTAAACCCCTTCAGGTTCCTCCAGAATTCCAGTTTTCCCAGGAGGAACTCCATAACAACCCAGCAGGTGCAGGGAATGGTGCCCACTCACCTCGGTGGGGATTTCCACCAATCCAAACTGCTCGTTGAACTCGGGTGAGGAGCCTGTGAGGAGCCCAACGATGGCAAGACCTGACACGATGATGCTCCACAGTAGAGGTTTGTTCTCCTGGAGACTCTCCATGAAGGGATGGCCCTGAAAAGAAACCAGGAGAAACCATCAGGTGAGCTGGGAGGTGGAAGAACCTGTGAGAGTTTGGGACAAGTTAGTGCCAAAAAAAGAAGGAGGGGATTTTCCTCCTCCCAGAGCTCTGAGGATCCTTCAACGATGAGTTTTGGTTTGTGGTGTTGGACCTTCATGACAACGTGGTGGGGTGGTGGGGGAAGGCCCCCATGGGTGGGTGCTGGAAGAAGCTGAGAAGCTCCCCCAGCTCCAAACCCAGCCAAGGAGCCACTGGAGAGACAATGGATGGACATCCCAAAGAAGTGAGGGAAGAGCTAAGCTGGGCTGGAGAGGCAGAGGGAGAAGGTGCCCAACCAGAAGTTTCCCTGCAGCCATGGAGGAACGTGGTGGGACATTCCCAGAGGAACGTGGTGGGACATTCCCCCTGAAGGCACCAGGAAGGGTGGGCTTGGATGATGCAGCTGTGGAAGAGCCTGTGCCAGGGGAGGTTCCTCTGGGAAGCCCCCACTGGAGCAGCTTGTTCCTGACCTGGTGGGAAGGACTCCTGGAGGAGAGGTTGGTGGAGAACCTTCTGCCATGGGGAAGCAGGGGAGGACTGTGAGGAATCCTTCTCCTTGAGGAGGAAGGAGCAGCAGGAGACAAACTGTGCCTGGACTCTTGGAGCCCATCCCTGTCCCCCGTGTCACTGGGGGGGAAGGAGGGAGAGAAATGGACAACAAGGTCACTTGGGGCCAGGCAGAAGGTGGGGTGGGGTGGGTGACCCTGCTCTGGGTGGGGTCTGTGTCCTGGGGCCTTGGATCAGTGGGAAATCCAAGGGACATTTTGCCCCAAGTTGAGCCTGTCTTGCCCGTGGCCTTCACGGGTGAAGAACCCTCCTTGGCCTTGTCTTGACCCACGAGCTTCTGGTTGAGTTTGTCCTCCCACCCCGGGGGGCTTTGGAGGGGTTGATGGAGCAGCCACGGGGCTGGTTCCTTGTTGTCCCGTTGGGTCCAAACAAGGACCAAAAGCTTCTCTGGAGCTGGGATGAAGCAGGACTTGCCTTGTAGTTGATGGCAAAGGTGGCCATCTGCATGGCCATGGACATGATGTACACGGTGCTGTTCACCAGGCTGGGCTCAAACTCCTTGTACAGGTCCACAAATTCCTCCTGCCTGGAAAAGAAGGAAGTTGGAGGTCAGTGGGACCACCAGGACCCCACTGATTCCACTTCAGTTCAGGTTTTTTCGGGGGCAAAACCACTTTGATCCCCAAGCTGGAGGGGAGAGTGGAGCTGCAGGCACAGGTGGGTGGTGGGTTCTTCTCCATAAATTAAAAAGTGGGGAAAAAAGAAGAGGTTTTGGGTGGTTTTTCTTCATCAACTTCACAGGAACCCACGGGCAGCTCTGGCATCTTTATGTCCCTGTTCCCTCCCACGTGGGGACAGTGGATGTTGGAACTGCAGGATGGGGTTTCCAGCCTCCTGCTTATGGAATCTGGTTGGAAAAGACCTTTAAGATCAAAAAGTCCAACCTTAACCCAACTCTACCACCCATAACTCAAGTCTACCAACCCTTAACCCAACTCTACCACCCTTAACCCAACTCTACCACCCTTAACCCAACTCTACCAACCCTTAACCCAACTCTACCACCCATAACTCAAGTCTACCAACCCATAACTCAAGTCTACCAAGTCCAGTGCTAAATCCATGTCCCTCAGCACCATCTCCACAGCTTTGAAACCCCTCCAGGGATGGGGACTCCACCCCTGCCCTGGGCAGCCTCTTCCAGTGCTTAATGACAGAGTCACACAGTGGTGGGCAGGGAGCTCTGGAGACCACCCAGTGTCCCCCCCTGGAGAGCAGGGGCACCTCCAGCAGATCCCACAGGAACCAGCCGCGTTGGGAATGTCTCCAGAGCAGGAGACTCCACAGCCTCTCTGGGCAGCCTGGCCCAGGGCTCTGCCACCCTCCCAGGCAACAAGTTCCTCCTCATGGGGAGCTGGAACTGCCCATGTTCCACCTGGTGCCCATTGCCCCTTGGCCTGTCCCTGGACACTGCTGACAAGAGCCTGGGCCCACCCTCCTGACCCCCCTGCAGATCTGGAGCAGCCTTCAGGAGACCCCCCCTCAGTCTCCTCCTCTCCAGCTCAACAGCCCCAGGTCCCTCAGCCTTTCCTCATGGCCCAGATGCTCCAGTCCCCTCAGCACCTTGGTGGCCCTTTGCTGGCCCCTCTCCAGCACCTCCTGGGCCTTCTGGGCAGCCCACACCTGGACCCACTTCTCCAGATGGGGCCTCACCAGAGGGGCAGGACAACCTCCCTGCCCTCCTGCCCACACTCTTCCTGATGCCCCCCAGGAGCCCATGGGCCTTCTTGGCCACCAGGACACACCGACCCCACCTCAGCCTCCTCCTCTGAACAGCCTCAGGTCCTTCAGATGTTCCTCAGAGATGCAGGTGGAGAAAACAACTGCAGAGAGGGAAGCAGAGGGACTCACCTGGAGCTGCTGCGCTGTTGGGCTCCACGGTAGAGGTACACGAGGCTGAGGAAATGGACCAGGAACTGCAGCAGAACCGTCAGGACCGTGTAGAGGTTGAAGATGTTGGGCAAGGGGCGCTCCTTGGAGAGCGTCTTCAGAGGCTGGGGGAGAAAAGCAAAGGGGGTTGAGTTGGTTTGGAGCATTTCCAGGCAGTTTCACAGCAGATTCCAACTGATGTTTGTGTTCTGGAGGAGATGGAAGAATTCTGGAGCCACCAACATAGGCATGGAGCTGTTGGAGAGAGGCCAGAGGAGGCCATGGAGATGATCCAAGACTGGAGCAGCTCTGGAGACAGGCTGGGAGAGTTGGGATTGACCAGCCTGGAGAGGAGAAGGCTCCAGGGAGACCTTGGAGCAGCTTCCAGGGCCTGAAGGGGCTCCAGGAAAGCTGGGGAGGGACTTTGGCCAAGGGCAGGAGGGATGGGACCAGGGGGGATGGCTTGAAAGTGGCAGAGGGAGCTTGAGGTTGGAGACGAGGAGGAAATTCTTCCCTGGGAGGGTGGGGAGAGCCTGGGCCAGGGAAGTTGTGGCTGCCCCATCCCTGGAAGTGTCCAAGGGCAGGTTGGATGGGGCTTGGAGACACCTGGGCTGCTGGGAGGTGGCCCTGCCCGTGGTGGGGGTTGGATCTAGATGGTCTTTCAGGTCCCTCCAACCCAACCCATCCCATGATTCCATAAAATTCTTCCCTCTGAGGGTGGGGAGACCCTGGGAGAGGTTTCCTGGAGAAGATGGAAGTGTCCAAGGGCAGGTTGGATGGGGCTTGGAGACACCTGGGCTGGTGGGAGGTGGCCCTGCCCATGGTGGGGGTTGGATCTAGATGGTCTTTAAGGTCCCTTCCCACCCAAACCAGTCTGGGATTGTTGGATTCAACCCTTCTAAACAAATGCTCCCTCAAGGAAGTGCTGGTCTCAGGAACACCCCAAATCCAGAGCAATAAAAAACCTCGTGCCAGGATGAAATGATGAAGATAAATGGTTTCTTCTCAGAGAGAAGCTCCTGCAGGAACCCTGAGAAGACCAACATGGCCCAGCTAGTGTCCCACCACCTCCCAGGCCTCACCTTGGACCTGGAGATGAAGAGGAAGCAGCCAGCCAGCAGCAGCCCCTGCAGAGTTGCCTGAAAATCGCTGAACTTCACCCCTTCCAAGTAGAGGACACTCTGGCTGTAGGCCAAGATCAGGGCATTCAGGGCCAGGATCTTGAACATCTGCAGGGTGGTCACCAACGTGCAACGTCCCTGCTTGATCACGTGGCAGACTGAGGAGGGAGAATTGGGGAAGCAAAAAAGAAGAGGTTCTGGGGATCTGTCCTTCAGTTTCCTCCTCCACTGCAAATGTGGTTGTGCCCCTCGGAGCTGGGGAGGTGACACCTTGAATGCTGGGGACAGGTTTGGGTCAGAAAAGGGACATTGAGGGGCTGGAGGGTGTCCAGAGAAGGGCAGTGGGGCTGGAGGACATGGGGAAGGGGCTGGAGGACAAGGGGAAGGGGCTGGAGGACATGGAGAAGGGGCTGGAGGACAAGGGGAAGGGGCTGGAGGACAAGGGGAAGGGGCTGGAGGACAAGGGGAAGGGGCTGGAGGACAAGGGGAAGGGGCTGGAGAACAAGGAGAAGGGGCTGGAGGACATGGAGAAGGGGCTGGAGGACATGGGGAAGGGGCTGGAGGACAAAGGGAAGGGGCTGGAGAACTTGTGAGGAGCAGCTGAGGGAGCTGGGGGTGTCCAGCCTGGAGAAGAGGAGGCTGGGGGGAGACCTTCTGGCTCTGCAACTGCCTGAGAGGAGGTTGGACCAGGGGGGGTCGGTCTCTGCTCCCCAGGAACAAGTGATGGGACAAGAGGAACCGGCCTCAAGTTGCCCAGGGGAGGTTGAGGTTGGATCTTGGGGACAATTCCTTCCTGGCAAGGGTTGTCAGGCCCTGGCCCAGGCTGCCCAGGGCAGGGGGGGAGTCCCCATCCCTGGAGGGGTTTCCAAGCCCTGGAGATGGTGCTGAGGGCCATGGGGCAGTGGTGGCCTTGGCAGGGCTGGGGGAAGGGTTGGACTGGATGATCCTCAAGCTCTTTTCCAACCCAAACCATTCCAGGTTTCCCACCTCACCCCTCCCTGGTCACATCCCCATCCCAGAGCCCCTCAGGGGGGTTTGGGGTTCATCAAGCTGAGGATCTGGGGGCATTTCTCCCCCACCCTCTGGCTTGGCTTGTTCCAGATCCCAGAGTTATTTCCCACAGGAGACCTGGCCACATGAAGACACACCAAGAGTTCCCCTCACTCACTGCACTGGATGGAGGAGAGCTTGGAGGTGAAGGGGGCTGCAATGCTGGCATCTCCCAGCTTCACCACGGGGACACGTTCCTCTTCCAGGTCCTTCAGGACCTGACTGATCCGCTCCTGGAGGAGAAGGAGAGAAAGATCCAGATCATCTCTTGTTCTCCCAACCTGGATCAAGGACCCTGCACCATCCTCTCCCACACTCCTGCTCCAAGGTGAAGCTGAGAAGCCTTCGTGAACTTGGTGGCCACCTGGTGAAGAAGCATCTTCTGTGCCCAAATCCATTCTGGTGCTTCAGGAAAGGGAGCAGGAATGCTCGTGTTTTTAAAGGATCATGGAATGGTTTGGGTGGGAAGAGACTTGAAAGCTCCTCTAGATCCATGGGCAGGGCCACCTCCCAGCAGCCCAGGTGTCTCCAAGCCCCATCCAACCTGCCCTTGGACACTTCCAGGGATGGAGAAGCCACCCTGAAGATCATCTAGTGGATCATCTAGGTGGTCTCCAAGGTCCCTTCCAACCCAAACCATTCTATGATCTAAAGACCATCTAGATCCAACCTCCTGCATGGGCAGGGCCACCTCCCAGCAGCCCAGGTGTCTCCAAGCCCCATCCAACCTGCCCTTGGACACTTCCAGGGATGGGGCAGCCACAACTTCCCTGGCCCAGGCTCTCCCCACCCTCCCAGGGAAGAATTTCCTCCTCGTCTCCAACCTCAAGCTCCCTCTGCCACTTTCAAGCCATCCCCCCTGGTCCCATCCCTCCTGCCCTTGGCCAAAGTCCCTCCCCAGCTTTCCTGGAGCCCCTTCAGGCCCTGGAAGCTGCTCCAAGGTCTCCTTGGAACCTTCTCCTCTCCAGTTGGACACCCCCAACTCTCCCAGCCTGGCTCCAGAGCTGCTCCATCCTCCCATTTCCAGATGCATTAGCAAGAAAACCAGGAGAGGAACCAAGGAAAAGGGGAAGTGAAGTTGGGAGCAGCAGGTTTCCCACCTTCTGCACTGCCAGCTGCTCCTCCCTCTGGGACATGACCCTGTGCTTGGCCCCACGGGAGGTGGGCTTCACAGCCCCACTCCCCAGGGCTCCCAGAGCTGCTTTCCCATCGTTGGGGACATCCCTGGGTCTCTTCTTCCTCTCAGGAAGTCTCTCAGGAGCGTTTGCCAGCAGAGCCACACCTGGGACAGGGGGAGAAGGATCAGCTGGGGGGAAAAAGGGTTGGGATCCCTTTGGTGAAGGATCTGCACAGAGTTGGGAGCACAAGTGGGGGTTGCAAAGGGCAGCAAATGGTGTCACAGAGTGTTTGGGGTGAGAAGGAAGCTCTGGAGACCACCCAGTGTCCTCCCCCCTGGAGAGCAGGGGCACCTCCAGCAGATCCCACAGGAACCAGCCGCGTTGGGAATGTCTCCAGAGCAGGAGACTCCACAGCCTCTCTGGGCAGCCTGGCCCAGGGCTCTGCCACCCTCCCAGGCAACAAGTTCCTCCTCATGGGGAGCTGGAACTGCCCATGTTCCACCTGGTGCCCATTGCCCCTTGGCCTGTCCCTGGACACTGCTGACAAGAGCCTGGGCCCACCCTCCTGACCCCCCTGCAGATCTGGAGCAGCCTTCAGGAGACCCCCCCTCAGTCTCCTCCTCTCCAGCTCAACAGCCCCAGGTCCCTCAGCCTTTCCTCATGGCCCAGATGCTCCAGTCCCCTCAGCACCTTGGTGGCCCTTTGCTGGCCCCTCTCCAGCACCTCCTGCTCCTTCTGGGCAGCCCACACCTGGACCCACTTCTCCAGATGGGGCCTCACCAGAGGGGCAGGACAACCTCCCAGCCCTCCTGCCCATACTCATAGAACCATGGAATGGTTTGGGTTGGAGGGACCTTCAAGCTCATCTAGATCCAACCCCACCATGGGCAGGGCCACCTCCCAGCAGCCCAGGTGTCTCCAAGCCCCATCCAACCTGCCCTTGGACACTTCCAGGGATGGAGAAGCCACAACTGCCCTGACCAACCTGTCCCAGTGTTTCTTCTTGATGCCCCCCAGGAACCTTGACCGCTAGGACACGTTGCTGCCTCATGGTCACCCTGTTGTCCACGAGGACCCTCAAAACCCCAGAGGAACCAACCTTGACTTGTGTTTAGAGACACTGAGCAAATCCAGCTGGGGGCCCAGGGGACTCACCCACATCTGCATGTTTCAGAGCTCCAACGTCGTTGGTTCCATCTCCACACATCAGGGTGACGTAGCCCAGGCTCTTCAAGGTTGTGATCACAAATTCCTGCAAGACAGAACCCAAAAAAAGGTGTGGTGGGACCTGTGAGGCCTGATCTTCCACAGCCTGGGCTGGGTGGGACAGCTTGATCAGGAGTGACTCTGCTCTGCAGGACTTGCTGCCCTCACACCCACCTCCAAAAGCCTCAGGGTCTGTCTGAGGAGCAGAGTGAGGATCATGGGATCCCAGAACCATGAAGGTTGGGAAAGAGCTTGAGGATCATCCAGTCCAACCCTTCCCCCAGCCCTGCCAAGGCCACCACTGCCCCATGGCCCTCAGCACCATCTCCAGGGCTTGGAAACCCCTCCAGGGATGGGGACTCCCCCCCTGCCCTGGGCAGCCTGGGCCAGGGCCTGACAACCCTTGCCAGGAAGGAATTGTCCCCAAGATCCAACCTCAACCTCCCCTGGGCAACTTGAGGCCGGTTCCTCTTGTCCCATCACTTGTTCCTGGGGAGCAGAGACCGACCCCCCCTGGTCCAACCTCCTCTCAGGCAGTTGCAGAGCCAGAAGGTCTCCCCTCAGCCTCCTCTTCTCCAGGCTGGACACCCCCAGCTCCCTCAGCTGCTCCTCACAAGTTCTCCAGCCCCTTCCCCTTGTCCTCCAGCCCCTTCCCCTTGTCCTCCAGCCCCTTCCCCTTGTCCTCCAGCCCCTTCTCCATGTCCTCCAGCCCCTTCCCCATGTCCTGCAGCCCCTTCCCCATGTCCTCCAGCCCCTTCCCCATGTCCTCCAGCCCCTTCTCCATGTCCTCCAGCCCCTTCCCCTTGTCCTCCAGCCTCTTCTCCATGTCCTCCAGCCCCTTCCCCTTGTCCTCCAGCCCCTTCCCCTTGTCCTCCAGCCCCTTCCCCATGTCCTCCAGCCCCTTCCCCATGTCCTCCAGCCCCTTCCCCATGTCCTCCAGCCCCTTCTCCATGTCCTCCAGCCCCTTCCCCTTGTCCTCCAGCCCCTTCCCCTTGTCCTCCAGCCCCTTCTCCATGTCCTCCAGCCCCTTCTCCATGTCCTCCAGACCCTTCTTTGTCCTCCAGACCCTTCTCCATGTCCTCCAGCCCCTTCCCCATGTCCTCCAGCCCCACTGCCCTTCCCTGGACACCCTCCAGCCCCTCAGTGTCCCTTTTCTGACCCAAACCTGAGCCCAGGATTCGAGGTGTCACCTCCCCAGTGCCCAGCACGGGGGGACAATCCCTGCCCTGCTCCTGCTGGCCACACTCTGGTGACACAAGCCATCATGCTGGTGGCCTTCTTGGCCACCTGGGCACACGCTGGCCCGTGTCCAGCTGGCCAAGGGGCTCAGGGCTCTTTAGGACCACCAGGTGGTGCATCCCAAGCTCTGCTTCTTGGCTGTGGGGAGAGGTGAAGCTGCTTTGTTGGCAGCAGCTTTAGCTCCAGGTGGGTTGTCCCACCACCTGGAATCTCTCACCTTCTGCTTTGGCACCACCCTGGCAAAGACCTGGATGTGTGGGATGAGCTTCAGGAGCTGCTGCTTGTCCCCAGACTGGAGGTGAGAGAGACCTTCCCCAGTGACACAGAGGTCGTAGCGTTGGGTCAGCTGCCCCAGGGGACTGGGAAGGACTGGGAGCACCACGGCCCCATCCACGGATTTCCACTGCCAGCTGGAGCCTGGAAGGGACACAGGAGCTGGACACCAGGACACCTGGGAGGGGAGGACCATTCCCACCACCCCCTGACCCTGCTGTTTGAAGCCCCTCAGCACTAGGGACACGCTTCCCAGGACAGGGACATGTCACCTCCCACCCAGGGACAGTTTTTCCATGGATTCTCCTTCCCTGCAGTGACAAGGAGCTTGGCTTCTCTGGGTGGCCTCTGGGCAGCAAGGAGGCCTCAACCTGCCCTTGGTTCCTTCTCTTGGTGCTCAGCTCAGGTTAGGAGCTGGTGGAGGAACATAAGGAGCTTGGACAGTGCTCCAAGCAGAGGAGAGGACAAAAGGTTCTGTGGGACTCGGGGAACTCGTTTCCTTTATCAGCATCAAGCAGCAGCACCAACAGCACGTGGTGAGCCCTGATAGAACATCTCAGCTGGGGTTGGGCTGCTGGACCCAGAAGAATCAGAGAGACACAGATGGTTTGGGTGGGAAGGACCTTAAAGCTCATCCAGTCCCACCCTTGCATGGGCAGGGCCACCTCCCACCAGCCCAGGTGGCTCCAAGCCCCATCCAACCTGCCCTTGGACACTTCCAGGAATGGAGAAGCCACTTTGAAGATCATCTAGGGGGTCTTCAAGGTCCCTTCCAACCCAAACCATTCCATGATCTAAAGACCATCTAGATCCAACCCCCACCACGGGCAGGGCCACCTCCCAGCAGCCCAGGTGTCTCCAAGCCCCATCCAACCTGCCCTTGGACACTCCCAGGGATGGGGCAGCCACAACTTCCCTGGCCCAGGCTCTCCCCACCCTCCCAGGGAAGAATTTCCTCCTCGTCTCCAACCTCAAGCTCCCTCTGCCACTTTCAAGCCATCCCCCCTGGTCCCATCCCTCCTGCCCTTGGCCAAAGTCCCTCCCCAGCTTTCCTGGAGCCCCTTCAGGCCCTGGAAGCTGCTCCAAGGTCTCCCTGGAGCCTTCTCCTCTCCAGTTGGACACCTCCAACTCTCCCAGCAGGGTGTCCTGGGTGGGGTGGGTCACCTTTGGTCCCAGGAGGCTGCAGGATCAGGGTCTGTCCCCTCTGGAGGAAGTGCAGCTCCCGGGCCACGTGGCAGGCGGTGAGAGGATTGTCTCCTGTGATCATCACTACCTGGGGGGAAAGATGGGACAGAAAATCAGTTCCAGGTGGAGAAGCAGAACCTGAGGGCCTGTCTGCTCTGGGCTGGAAGGGCTTCTGCCCAGCTTGGATGCTGGTGACAATCCCCACGAGCCAGAATCATGGAATCGGTTTTGTTGGAGAAGACCTTGAGGATCATCCCCAGCCCTGCCAAGGCCACCACTGCCCCATGGCCCTCAGCACCATCTCCAGGGCTTGGAAACCCCTCCAGGGATGGGGACTCCCCCCCTGCCCTGGGCAGCCTGGGCCAGGGCCTGACAACCCTTGCCAGGAAGGAATTGTCCCCAAGATCCAACCTCAACCTCCCCTGGGCAACTTGAGGCCGGTTCCTCTTGTCCCATCACTTGTTCCTGGGGAGCAGAGACCGACCCCCCCCTGGCTCCAACCTCCTCTCAGGCAGTTGCAGAGCCAGAAGGTCTCCCCTCAGCCTCCTCTTCTCCAGGCTGGACACCCCCAGCTCCCTCAGCTGCTCCTCACAAGTTCTCCAGCCCCTTCCCCTTGTCCTCCAGCCCCTTCCCCTTGTCCTCCAGCCCCTTCCCCTTGTCCTCCAGCCCCTTCCCCTTGTCCTCCAGCCCCTTCCCCTTGTCCTCCAGCCCCTTCTCCATGTCCTCCAGCCCCTTCCCCTTGTCCTCCAGCCCCTACCCCTTGTCCTCCAACCCCTTCCCCTTGTCCTCCAGCCCCTCCTCCTTCTTCTCCAGCCCCTTCTCCACATTCTTACATGGTGTGATGCATTCTGGATCTCCCTGATGACAGATTTGGAGTCAGCTTTGAGGGGACAGGAAACCACCATGAACCCCACAAACCTCAGGTCACACTCCAGATCTTCCCTCTTCATGTCTCTGACCTGCCAGAACAAACCAGCAAACCAAGTGTCACCAGTAACAATCTCCTCCTCCACTGGGTCCTTCACAAAACTTCCACCTTCCCAGAAGGTCCAGATCACAGAACCATCACAATTCCAGCAGCTTCAGGCAACCACATCCCAAAAAAGTCCCATCTCTCTTCCCTGCTCCCTCTACCTCTGCCTCCTTCCAGAGGACTTGGATGGGAGGGCTCATGGAGCACAAGTTCCACCTTCCCAGAAGGTCCAGATCATAAAACCATCACAGTTCCAGCAGCTTCAGGCAACCACACCCCAGAGAAGTCCCATCCCTCTTCCCTGCTTCCCAAACCTCTGCTTCCTTCCAGAAGATCTGGATGGGAGGGCTCAGCCAGACCTACCTGCTGGTGGGTGAGGTGGCCCAGCTCTTTGTAGCCAAGGGCCAACACTCTTGCCCCCTCGTGGGAGATTTCTGTGTGCACAGCGTGGTAGTTGCTGGGACACTGGGACAACTGGAGAAGATTTGGGGATAAAAACCATCATTTTCATGGAATTTCAGACACATTCCAACTTAAACACAAAGAGAGGGGGGAAGAGGCACCTTCAGGAGGGTCACCGACCATCCAGGGTGAAAGAGGGAACCCTCCAGTGGGATCTAGATGAGCTTGAAGGTCCCTCCCACCCAAACCATTCCATGGTTCTGTGAGTGTGGGCAGGAGGGCTGGGAGGTTGTCCTGCCCCTCTGGTGAGGCCCCATCTGGAGAAGTGGGTCCAGGTGTGGGCTGCCCAGAAGGAGCAGGAGGTGCTGGAGAGGGGCCAGCAAAGGGCCACCAAGGGGCTGAGGGGACTGGAGCATCTGGGCCATGAGGAAAGGCTGAGGGACCTGGGGCTGTTGAGCTGGAGAGGAGGAGACTGAGGGGGGGTCTCCTGAAGGCTGCTCCAGATCTGCAGGGGGGTCAGGAGGGTGGGCCCAGGCTCTTGTCAGCAGTGTCCAGGGACAGGCCAAGGGGCAATGGGCACCAGGTGGAACATGGGCAGTTCCAGCTCCCCATGAGGAGGAACTTGTTGCCTGGGAGGGTGGCAGAGCCCTGGGCCAGGCTGCCCAGAGAGGCTGTGGAGTCTCCTGCTCTGGAGACATTCCCAACGCGGCTGGTTCCTGTGGGATCTGCTGGAGGTGCCCCTGCTCTCCAGGGGGTGACACTGGGTGGTCTCCAGAGCTCCCTGCCCACCTTGGGAGGCCTCAGGAACTCACCATGTGCTGCAGGGTCTCCGGGGCCCCTTTCACAGCTGCAATGTAGCAGAGGTCAGTGGATCCAACCTGCTCGTAGGAGGCCAGCACAGACATTCTCTTCAGGGCACTGGCAAAATGAAACCTCTGGTGGATCTTCAGTCCCTGAGTTTTTATGCTCCTGGGGAAAACTTTCTCATCTGGAAAACAAAGAGGGCAGGAAAAAAATCCTGAAGGGTTTGAAGCAAAAAAAAAAAAGCCAAGAACTCCTCCCTTCAGCTCCCAGATCGATTCCCTCTCCTTCAAGAGAAGCAGGAGGAGCTGCCAAGGATCAAGGGATGGAAGTTGGATGGTTGAGGAGCAGCAGGAGGTTGAAGGGGAATTGACAGAATCATCAGAGGGGAAAAACCAGCAGGGGTGGGTTTCAGGGGGATGTGTCCACAAGGCTCTGGACATGGACTGGTCTTGGTAGAGTGGGTTGAGGGGTGGTAGGGTTGGGTTGAGGGGTGGAAGGGTTGGTTGGGTTGAGGGGTGGTAGGGGTGGGTTGAGGGGTGGTGGGGTTGGGTTGAGGGGTGGTGGGGTTGGGTTGAGGGGTGGTAGGGTTGGTTGGGTTGAGGGGTGGTAGGGTTGGTTGGTTGAGGGGTGGTAGGGTTGGTTGGTTGAGGGGTGGTAGGGTTGGTTGGGTTGAGGGGTGGTAGGGTTGGTTGGTTGAGGGGTGGTAGGGTTGGTTGGTTGAGGGGTGGTAGGGTTGGTTGGGTTGAGGGGTGGTAGGGTTGGTTGGTTGAGGGGTGGTGGGGTTGGTTGGTTGAGGGGTGGTAGGGTTGGTTGGTTGAGGGGTGGTAGGGTTGGTTGGTTGAAGGGTGGTAGGGTTGGTTGAGGGGTGGTAGGGTTGGGTTGGTTGAGGGGTGGTAGGGTTGGTTGGTTGAAAGGTGGTGGGGTTGGTTGGTTGAGGGGTGGTGGGGTTGGTTGGTTGAGGGGTGGTAGGGTTGGTTGGTTGAAGGGTGGTAGGGTTGGTTGGGTTGAGGGGTGGTAGGGTTGGTTGGGTTGAGGGGTGGTAGGGTTGGTTGGGTTGAGGGGTGGTAGGGTTGGTTGGGTTGAGGGGTGGTAGGGTTGGTTGGTTGAGGGGTGGTGGGGTTGGTTGGTTGAGGGGTGGTAGGGTTGGTTGGTTGAAGGGTGGTAGGGTTGGTTGGTTGAAGGGTGGTAGGGTTGGGTTGGTTGAGGGGTGGTAGGGTTGGTTGGTTGAAGGGTGGTAGGGTTGGTTGAGGGGTGGTAGGGTTGGGTTGGTTGAGGGGTGGTAGGGTTGGTTGGGTTGAGGGGTGGTAGGGTTGGTTATGGTTGGACTCAAGGGTCTTAAAGGTCTTTTCCAACCAGAACAATTCTGTGATTCTGTGATAGGAAAAGAGGTGATGGCTTCAAAGTGGCAGAGGGAGCTTGAGGTTGGAGATGAGGAGGAAATTCTTCCCTGGGAGGGTGGGGAGAGCCTGGGCCAGGGAAGTTGTGGCTGCCCCATCCCTGGAAGTGTCCAAGGGCAGGTTGGCTGGGGCTTGGAGACACCTGGGCTGCTGGGAGGTGGCCCTGCCCATGGTGGGGTTGGATCTAGATGGTCTTTAGATCATGGAATGGTTTGGGTTGGAAGGGACCTTGGAGACCACCTAGATGATCTTCAAGGTGGCTTCTCCACCCCTGGAAGTGTCCAAGGGCAGGTTGGATGGGGCTTGGAGACACCTGGGCTGCTGGGAGGTGGCCCTGCCCGTGGTGGGGGTTGGATCTAGATGATCTTTGAGGTCCCTGATTTTACTAAATTGGCACAAGCTGAACCAAAACCCACCCATGTCAGCCTGGTGGCTGCAGAACAGTCTCTGCTCTCCTGAGAAGAGGTTCCTACTATTTCTTGTCCCTCAGAAACCCAGCAGAAGGCTTCCCACTGTCCCACCCCAGCTGGAATTCCCTCCTTGGGATCAGCCCCGGGAAACCTCCCCCATTTCATGCTCAAAAGTGACCAAACCCATTGTCCTTGTCACCCTCCCACCAAAACCCACCACCCCCCCCATGGCTCAGGAAGGGCTTGGAACCAGGTTTTACCTTTGGTGAGGGTCCAATCCACAGCCATCAACATGGCCTTCTCCAAGGGATCTCCCACCAAGGTCCCATCATCCAACTGGACCAGGGAGTGGCAGGTGGCGATGGCTCGGTGGGTTTCGATGGGAATGTCACCCACTGGGGTCACCTCCTTCCCATCCCTGCAGCAGGAGAAAGACCCCCCAGGTTAAGAGAGGCCCAACCACACATCTCAGACAACTCCTGGGACTCTTCCCAGCCCCCAAAATGTTCCTTCTCTGAGACATTGAGCAATGGAGCTTCACGCGGGGAGATCAAAGCTCCTGGAAATCTGGCTCTGCCTCCACTGGAAGTGCTGCCAAAATGTATCATTTTGGCCAGTTCTCCCCCCAAAAATGGGCTTCAAGATGAAGGAAAGACCTGAACTTGCCCTCAAACCTGTCATTTTTGCCAGTTCTCCCCCAACAAAGGTGGTTGAAGAAGGAGGAGAAGTTGAACTGGCCTTCAAAATCTGGAGTTTTTGCCAGTTCTCCCCCAAAAAATGGGGTTGAAGAAGGAGGAGAAGTTGAACTGGCCTTCAAAATCCATAGTTTTTGCCAGTTCTCCCCCAAAAAATGGAGTTGAAGAAGGAGGAGAAGTTGAACTGGCCTTCAAAATCCATAGTTTTTGCCAGTTCTCCCACAAAAAATGGGGTTCAAGAAGAAGGAAAGACCTGAACTTGCCCTCAAACCTGTCATTTTTGCCAGTTCTGCCCAAAATTGGGGTTCAAGAAGAAGAGGAGCCTTGAACTGGCCTTCAAACCAGTGGTTTTTCACAGTTCTCCCCCAAAAAAGGTGGTTGAAGAAGGAGGAGAAGTTGAACTGGCCTTCAAAATCCATAGTTTTTGCCAGTTCTCCCCCAAAAAATGGGGTTGAAGAAGGAGGAGAAGTTGAACTGGCCTTCAAAATCCATAGTTTTGCCAGTTCTCCCCCCAAAAATGGGGTTCAAGAAGAAGGAAAGACCTGAACTTGCCCTCAAACCTGTCATTTTTGCCAGTTCTGCCCAAAATTGGGGTTCAAGAAGAAGAGGAGCCTTGAACTGACCTTCAAACCAGTGGTTTTTCACAGTTCTCCCCAAAAAATGTGGTTGAAGAAGGAGGAGAAGTGCAACTGGTCTTCAAAATCTGGAGTTTTTGCCTTTTTGCCACTTCTCCCCCAAAAAATGGGGTTCAAGAAGAAGGAGCTGCCCCATCTCAGGAGCTGTGGAGTCAAAGTGGTGGCTCTGCCGTGGTGTCTGGGCTTCATGCAGGGTTTGTGGTGGTGGAATGAGAAGGTGGGATGGATGGAGGAGGAAAGGTTGGAGTTCTCTAAGCAACAAGTCCCTCAAGACCATTAAATTCTCAAGTTCTGATCCTTCAGTCGTAGAATCATGGAATGTTTTGGGTGGGAATGGACCTTAAAGACCATCTAGATCCAACCCCCACCATGGGCAGGGCCACCTCCCAGCAGCCCAGGTGTGTCCAAGCCCCATCCAACCTGCCCTTGGACACTTCCATCTTCTCCAGGAAACCTCTCCCAGGGTCTCCCCACCCTCAGAGGGAAGAATTTAATGGAATCATGGGATGGGTTGGGTTGGAGGGACCTCAAAGACCATCTAGATCCAACCCCACCATGGGCAGGGCCACCTCCCAGCAGCCCAGGTGTCTCCAAGCCCCAGCCAACCTGCCCTTGGACACTTCCAGGGATGGGGCAGCCACAACTTCCCTGGCCCAGGCTCTCCCCACCCTCCCAGGGAAGAACTTCCTCCTCGTGTCCAACCTCAAGCTCCCTCTTCCTCAAGATCCACCCTCTTCCAATCTTAACCCATTGCCAGAGCCCATCAACCTTCTCCCTTCCAGCTCAACCCACTTCTCTGAATCCCTGCTCATCTCCTAACCCCCCTGAGATGGGACTTTCCCAGGTCCTGAGGAGCTCCCAAGATGCTCAAAGCCCAAATCATCTCAGGAAAACCACCCTGGACCCACCTGAGCCCAGCGACTCCTCTCACCACCAGGTGGTCACTGGTCAAGGTGCCTGTTTTGTCAAAGCAGCAGACCTGGACCTTGCCTGCGAAGGGGATGCGGAAGGGCTCGGTGCAGTAGACATCTAGGAGAGAGGAGAAGACATTCCAGTTGGGATCAGCTGAAGACACCAGGAGAGGAGGTGCAGTGGCTTCTGTCCCAAGGCAGGAGCTGTCACCATGGAGCTCTGCTCGACTGGATGAAGCCCAAACTGCCCACTGCCCATTGCTGGGGGTTTGAAAGCACATGAGAAACCAAGTTGGAGGAGGGACGTGGGGCAATGGAGAAGGCCTTGACCTCCCTGGGACTGCAGAACCATGGAATGGTTTGGGGTGGAAAGACCTCTCAGGTCATCCAGTCCAACCCTTCCCCCTGCAGCCCCTTCCCCTTGTCCTCCAGCCTCTTCCCCTTGTCCTCCAGCCCCTTCTCCATGTCCTCCAGCCCCTTCCCCTTGTCCTCCAGCCCCTTCCCCTTGTCCTCCAGCCCCTTCCTCCTTGTCCTCCAGCCCCTTCCCCTTGTCCTCCAGCCCCTTCCCCTTGTCCTCCAGCCCCTTCCCCATGTCCTCCAGCCCCTTCCCCTTGTCCTCCAGCCCCTTCTCCTTGTCCTCCAGCCCCTTCCCCTTGTCCTCCAGCCCCTTCCCCTTGTTCTCCAGCCCCTTCCTCATGTCCTCCAGCCCCTTCCCCTTGTCCTCCAGCCCCTTCCCCTTGTCCTCCAGCCCCTTCCCCTTGTCCTCCAGCCCCTTCCCCTTGTCCTCCAGCCCCTTCCCCTCGTCCTCCAACCCCTTCCCCTTGTCCTCCAGCCCCTTCCCCTTGTCCTCCAACCCCTTCCCCTTGTCCTCCAGCCCCTTCCCCTTGTCCTCCAGCCCCTTCCCCATGTCCTCCAGCCCCTTCTCCTTGTCCTCCAGCCCCTTCTCCTTGTCCTCCAGCCCCTTCCCCTTGTCCTCCAGCCCCTTCCCCATGTCCTCCAGCCCCTTCTCCTTGTCCTCCAGCCCCTTCCCCATGTCCTCCAGCCCCTTCCCCTTGTCCTCCAGCCCCTTCCCCTCACCCTCCTAAAAGACCACCTAGATCCAACCCCAGGGTCTCCCCACCCTCCCAGGGAAGAATTTCCTCCTCACGTCCAACCTCAATCTCCCCCATTCCAGTTTTAACCCATCAAAAGGCTTTCAAGCCCCTCCTGAAGCCCAGCTCCAAAGCCCACACTGTCACCACGTGGAACCTGAGGAGATGACAGCGTTTCCCTCCCTCCCCAAGGTTCCAAAAGTCCTGGGTTGGTCCCTGATTTTGGGCTCAGCACTCACAGAGCTTGGCCAAGGCGATGAGGGAGGTGTTGACCGCCAAGGAGAGCTCGATGGGAAGTTCAGGTGGGACAACTGATGTCAGGATCAAAGTACATTCCAGGAAGAGCTTGTAACGGTTCCTGCTGGGATCTTTGGTGCCTGGGGAAGGAGATGGAAGAGCTGGACACCTCCTCCTCACCTTGGGTGCCCCATGGAGCTAAGATGAGTGCCACAAAGAAGCTCACCTACCTAGGGAGGGCTGTGGGAGAAAAGCATCCAGTGTGGGCCCCTACACCCAACCCAGCTATTGTAACTCTCAGAAATTAGGTCAATTCTCCTTCCCACAAGTCCTGTGGAGAGACCTGGAAGAGGCAAGAAGAAACCTCACCTTCAATCCAGACGTAAGCTGCAGCAGCAATGGCAAAGACCAGCAGGAACAGGATGAAAATGAAGGTCTCTAAGTTATTGGCTGTCACTCTCTTCACCCCAAAGAGGATTGTACGGAGCAATTTCCCCTGAGAAGAACAGCCTTGAGTG
Organism: Hemiprocne comata; assembly: GCA_020745705.1. Taxonomy (NCBI): domain Eukaryota; kingdom Metazoa; phylum Chordata; class Aves; order Apodiformes; family Apodidae; genus Hemiprocne; species Hemiprocne comata. The sequence continues at coordinate 138,262 of JAJGQW010000125.1, forward strand.
TCAGAAGCCACCTCTGGGCCACGCAGAGTTTGCTAAAAAGATCTCAGGAACCCAACTCTTCTGGTGGTTTGGGGCCAGAGGATGAAAATTCCCACTTTTGTCATCCCAAGAGGCTGCAGCCTCCGAATGGATCTGGCCCAACAACAACAAAAAAAAAAGCCCCCGACTCGTTGCGGTGTCGTTGAGGTTGTGGTTGAAGTTGTCTTCAATTCTCAACTGGAAAAGGTCCCACTCAGGTCCCTGCTCTCTACAAACACACTCAAATCCCTCTTTCCAACCAGGATCGTGACAGAAATGGGGGATCCAGGGGGGGTTACAGGGATAACCAGAGAGGCTGGGGAGTCTCCTGCTCTGGAGACATTCCCAACCCAGCTGGTTCCTGTGGGATCTGCTGGAGGTGCCCCTGTTCTCCAGGAGGGGACACTGGGTGGTCTCCAGAGCTCCCTGCCCACCCCCAAACTGTGACTCTGAGCCCTGGGCCAGGCTGCCCAGAGAGGCTGGGGAGTCTCCTGCTCTGGAGACATTCCCAACCCAGCTGGTTCCTGTGGGACCTGCTGGAGGTGCCCCTGCTCTCCAGGGGGTTGGACTGATGATCTCCAGAGCTCCCTTCCCATCCTGAGGACTCCATAAAGTAGGTCCATGGAGTGACCATTCCCAACAGGAGCCCTGAACCCTGTCTCCCAGGCTCCTCCATCAAACCTCAAATGATTTATTTGCCACCCAACCCTGTTTATTCCTCTTCCAACCAAACACATCATCTTAAATCCCCGATTTCTGCCTCCCCCCTGCTGGGTTTCACCAGGACTTCCTGGGCTGGAGGACACAACCAGTGGCATCAAGAAGAAAGAGGTGAGGAGGCACCTTCCCACCTTACCTGGGAGGTGTTGAAGCCAGTCCTCAGGACGTAGGCCACACACCCATTGTCCACAGCTGGAGTGAAGAGAGAGGAAATTCAGAGTCAACTCCAAGTCAAGCACCTCCAGGTTTGTCACCGACAGAAAACACCCCAAGATCCACCCTCCTCTCATTAATGAGGGGAATAATTAACTTCAGTACAATTAGGGGTGTCCAACTGGAGAGGAGAAGGTTCCAAGGAGACCTTGGAGCAGCTTCCAGGGCCTGAAGGGGCTCCAGGAAAGCTGGGGAGGGACTTTGGCCAAGGGCAGGAGGGATGGGACCAGGGGGGATGGCTTGAAAGTGGCAGAGGGAGCTTGAGGTTGGAGACCAGGAGGAAATTCTTCCCTGGGAGGGTGGGGAGAGCCTGGGCCAGGGAAGTTGTGGCTGCCCCATCCCTGGAAGTGTCCAAGGGCAGGTTGGATGGGGCTTGGAGACACCTGGGCTGCTGGGAGGTGGCCCTGCCCATGCAGGAGTTGGATCTAGATGGTCTTTAGATCATGGAATGGTTTGAGTTGGAAGGGACCTTAAAGGCCACCTAGATGATCCACTAGATGATCTTCAAGGTGGCTGCCCCATCCCTGGAAGTGTCCAAGGGCAGGTTGGATGGGGCTTGGAGACACCTGGGCTGCTGGGAGGTGGCCCTGCCCATGGTGGGGGTTGGATCTAGATGATCTTTGAGGTCCCTCCAACCCAAACCATTCCATGACCCCATGAAATTCTTCCCTGGGAGGGTGGGGAGACCCTGGAAGAGGTTTCCCAGAGAAGTTGTGGATGATGGAAGTGTCCAAGGGCAGGTTGGATGGGGCTTGGAGACACCTGGGCTGCTGGGAGGTGCCCCTGCCCGTGGTAGGGGCTGGATCTAGATGGTCTTTAAGGTCCCTCCAACCCAACCCATCCCATGATTGTCTATCACCACAACCTCATCATCCAAAGGGAGACTGACTCAATGTCATCCTCCCCAAAATGCATCAAACCCACTCAAAATGAGCCCCTGGCTCCTCCTGGCAGGGGTGGGGGGTGTTGGGGCACCTACGTTTCAGGCCCGTGCTGGCCTTCTGGGGGGGGATGTGCTGCACCACTTTAGTTCCCCCAAAAATGATGTGCAGACGAGCATCTGCCTGCATGTCCAGGACATGATCTGGATTCAGATCCTCCACAGGCTCCTGCAGGACAAGGAGAAGGCTGAGAACCACAAGGAAACCTCAAGGATTCTTTCCTGCTCTTATCCCACCAAATTGTTCTCAGCTGGAGGTGGCCCAGACCTGCTTTAGGACCTGGCACCCCTGGATGTCCTGGTTTTTGGGGGGATGTGGCAGAAGGAATCCAGCCAGGCAGGTTCTGCAACGGGGATTTTAGTGGTTTGAAGTCACCCCCGGGCAGCAAAAATGGAGGAAGGTTCAAGGTTTTCAGGTGCTGGACACTTGTTCCTCCTCTTCCTCCTCCTCCTCCCACCTCTACCCGTAGCCCAAGGAATCCAGGGTGGGAATGTGTGGGAGGGAGGGGTCCTGCCCACCCCCCCAGAGCTCAGACCCAAGGGCTGGAGGCTCCAGACAAACCCAACATCTCCTGCTTCTCATTGAGCAGGAACCACCGAGCACAGGCCCAAGCAGAGAGAGCAGGTGGCTCAGGCCAGCACTCCCACACCCAGAGATGGATTTGGACTGGCAGGGGTTGGGATCCTTTGGCTTTCCCGGGGTCTGAAGGAAGGGAAAAGGACAGAGGGGACTTCCCAGACCTTCATCTGTGGCACAGACTCTCCTGTCAACATGGCCTCATCCACGATGCACCGGCCACGCAGCAGCAGCACGTCACAGGGCACCAGGTTCTCGTGAGGGGAGCGACCTAAAAAGCAGAGATTTCCATTAAAACGAAGCTCTGAGCTTTGAGGGACTCTTGGGAGGTTTGGCTGGTGGGACCCAGATCTCCTTCAGTTGAAGAGAGACACAAGAGGCACCTAAAACTTCCAGCCCCACCACCACAAAGCCACTGGGCACCGCTGAGAAGGTTGGAAGGTTTTTTTAGGTCTTTATTCCGAGCAGAAAAGTTGAAATTTGCATCCAAAGAAACAGCTGGAGAACTAAAGGCTTGGGGAGGAGTGGCTGGTGGGAATGGAGCTGGGGGTGGTGGCCAACAAGGGTTGGACATGAGCCAGCGTGTGCCCAGGTGGCCAAGAAGGCCACCAGCATGATGGCTTGTGTCACCAGAGTGTGGCCAGCAGGAGCAGGGCAGGGATTGTCCCCCCCCCGTGCTGGGCACTGGGGAGGTGACACCTCGAATCCTGGGCTCAGGTTTGGGTCAGAAAAGGGACATTGAGGGGCTGGAGGGTGTCCAGGGAAGGGCAGTGGGGCTGGAGGACATGGAGAAGGGGCTGGAGGACATGGAGAAGGGGCTGGAGGACATGGAGAAGGGGCTGGAGGACATGGAGAAGAGTTGCAGGACGTGGGGAAGGGGCTGGAGGACATGGGGAAGGGGCTGGAGGACAAGGGGAAGGGGTGGAGGACATGGAGAAGGGGCTGGAGGACATGGGGAAGGGGCTGGAGGACAAGGAGAAGGGGCTGGAGGACAAAGAAGGGGCTGGAGGACATGGAGAAGGGGCTGGAGGACATGGGGAAGGGGCTGGAGAACATGGAGAAGGGGCTGGAGGACATGGAGAAGGGGCTGGAGGACATGGGGAAGGGGCTGGAGGACAAGGGGAAGGGGCTGGAGGACAAGGAGAAGGGGCTGGAGGACAAAGAAGGGGCTGGAGGACATGGAGAAGGGGCTGGAGGACAAGGGGAAGGGGCTGGAGGACAAGGGGAAGGGGCTGGAGGACATGGAGAAGGGGCTGGAGGACATGGAGAAGGGGTTGGAGGACATGGGGAAGGGGCTGGAGGACAAGGGGAAGGGGTGGAGGACAAGGAGAAGGGTCTGGAGGACAAGGGGAAGGGTCTGGAGGACAAGGGGAAGGGGCTGGAGGACAAGGGGAAGGGGCTGGAGGACATGGAGAAGGGTCTGGAGAACTTGTGAGGAGCAGCTGAGGGAGCTGGGGGTGTCCAGCCTGGAGAAGAGGAGGCTGAGGGGAGACCTTCTGGCTCTGCAACTGCCTGAGAGGAGGTTGGACCAGGGGGGGTCGGTCTCTGCTCCCCAGGAACAAGTGATGGGACAAGAGGAACCGGCCTCAAGTTGCCCAGGGGAGGTTGAGGTTGGATCTTGGGGACAATTCCTTCCTGGCAAGGGTTGTCAGGCCCTGGCCCAGGCTGCCCAGGGCAGGGGGGGAGTCCCCATCCCTGGAGGGGTTTCCAAGCCCTGGAGATGGTGCTGAGGGCCATGGGGCAGTGGTGGCCTTGGCAGGGCTGGGGGAAGGGTTGGACTGGATGATCCTCAAGCTCTTCTCAGAACTCAATGGTTTGTTGAGTGAGAAGTCCAGCTGTGCTGCTCAGAGCTCAAGGTCTCTCACCACATCCTGGGTGTCAAGGAGGGAGGGGACCTTCCCCTTCCTGTTCTAGCAAGATCTTGTCAGGAGGGGAACCCCTCATCTTCACAACCCAAAACTGAACCACCTGAGGGTGATTTATCCAGGTATCCACCTGGTGTTTTTTTTTGAGCACCAGGTCCAAAATATCCATCCCAAGGATTCACCTCTTGGACCCTTGGATCCCGAGTCCTCCAAACACCCCAACCAACCCCGAGGGCTTTTTCTGCCCAATTTAAGTGGTTTTCATCCCAAGGGCAAAGGATCTGGTTTCAAAGCAGCTTGTGGCTCAGGCCATGAGTGGATCTCCTCACCAACAGACACGATGTCCCCAGGAATGATCTCGTCGCTGGAGATGGAGCGCCACTTCCGGTTCCTGTAGACCTAGAGAAGGGGCCCAAAAAAAACCCCAAAACCCCAACGTGGTGAAGTTCTGGATGTGCCACAAAAAGGCTCAGAACAAAACCATGGGCTCAAGGGCTGAGCCAGAGGGGTCAAAAGATCAAAGCTTCGTCCCCTTCTGGGAGGAATCACCTGGATCATGTAGGGTTTGGTGCCCATCTTCCGGATCTCCGACATGTTCCTCATCTGCTGCTGGACCAGGGAGGCTTCGAAGGCCACCAGCATGGAGAGGGTGAAGAGGCTGTAGTACCAGTACTCGTCCAGGCACCAGAGCCCCACGCAGAACACCTGGGGTCGGGTGGCAACTTGGTCTCTTCCCCATTTTAGGAATTTTGTCTCTTTTCTTTATTTAAGAATTTGGCCTCTTTTGTTATTTAGGAATTTGGCCTCTTTTTTTATTTGGGGGATTTGTGTCTTTTTTATTTAGGGAATCTTGTCTCTTTTCTTCATTTAGGAAATTTGCCTCTTCCCCTTTTTAGGAATTTGGTCTCTTTCTTATTTAGTAATTTTGGCTCTTTTTTTATTTAGGAATTTTGTCTCTTATTTAGGAACCTTGCCTCTTATTTTTTATTTAGGAATTTTGCCTCTTATTTTTTATCTAGGAATTTTGCCTCTTATTTCTTATTTAGGAATTTTGCCTCTTTCTTATTTAGGAATTTTGTCTCTTTCTTATTTAGTAATTTTGTCTCTTTTTTTATTTAGGAATTTTGTCTCTTATTTAGGAATCTTGCCTCTTATTTTTTATTTAGGAATTTTGCCTCTTTCGCTATTTAGGAATTTTGCCTCTTATTTTTTATTTAGGAATTTTGCCTCTTTCTTCTTTAGGAATTTTGCCTCTTTCTTCTTTAGGAATTTTGGCTCTTTTTTATTTAGGAATTTTGGCTCTTTTCTTTAGCAATTTTGCCTCTCTTTTCATTTAGCAAATTCGTCTCTTCTTTTTTAGGAATTTTGTCTCTGATTTAGAAATTTCGTCTCTTTCTTATTTAAGAATTTTGTCTCTTTTTTTATTTAGGAATTTGGCTTCTTTTTTTATTTAGGGAATTTGTGTCTTTTTTATTTAGGAATTTTGCCTCCTTTTTATTTAGGGAATTTGTCTCTTCTTTTTAGGAATTTTGTCTCTTTTTTTATTTAGGAATTTTGTCCCTTCTTTTTAGGAATTCTGTCTCTTATTTAAGAATTTTGCCTCTTACTTAGAAATTTTGCCTTTTATTTTTTATTTAGGAATTTTGTCTCTTTCATTTCTAGGAATTTTGTCCCTTTCTTATTTAGAAATTTTGTCTCTTCCCCTTTTTAGGAATTTTGCCTCTTCTCTTGACTTAGGAATTTTGCCTCTTTTTTTCTTTAGGAATTTTGCCTCTTTATTTAGGAAATTTGTCCCTTCTTTTTTAGGAATTTTGTCTCTGATTTAGAAATTCTGTCTCTTTCTTATTTAAGAATTTTGTCTCTTCCCCTTTTTAGGAACTTTGTCTCTTCCCCTTTTTAGGAATTTTGTCTCTTCTCTTGACTTAGCAATTTTGCCTCTTAGTTTTAATTTAGGAATTTTGTCTCTTCTATTTAGAAATTTTGCCTCTTTTTTCTTTAAGAATTTTGTCTCTTTTTTATTTAGGAATTTTCTCTCCCTTTTAAACAGGAATTTTCTCTCCCTTTTAAACAGGAATTTTCTCTCCCTTTTTAAGAGGAATTTTCTCTCCCTTTTTAAGAGGAATTTTCTCTCCCTTTTTAAGAGGAATTTTCTCTCCCTTTTGAACAGGAATTTTCTCTCCCTTTTGAACAGGAGTTTTCTCTCCCTTTTGAACAGGAATTTTCTCTCCCTTTTGAACAGGAATTTTCTCTCCCTTTTAAACAGGAATTTTCTCTCCCTTTTGAACAGGAATTTTCTTTATTTCTTTAACAGGAATTTCCTCTCTTTCCTTCAGGATTTTCCTCTGTTTTCAGCCAACTTGGGGCACCTGGAATTGCAGGAAGCCCGAAAACACCCCAAAACCCACCAGAAATGAAGGAGCAGCAGGATCAGTTGGGGAAGAGAAAAATCCACCTCCCAGCACCTGGGAACCTTCCCCCCTGGGGTCAGGAACCTGCCCCACTGTTCCTGGCTTTCCAGACAGAACTGGAAGGAATTCTCTCCCTGTCTGCACCAGGGAGAAGGTGTTTCCAGCTCCTTTTCCTGGGCTCATTTTACCTGGAAGACGAAGAAGGGGGCGGTGGCTCTTTCCTTGAAGAGTTCCAGGAATTCTGGCACCACCATCTCGGCCCTGGGGGGGAATTCAACCCTCGTTCCCCTCCAAGTTCCAGATTCTCTGCACAAACCCGGCCCCAAAAACGGTCCCGGGGCCTTCCCAGTGCTCCTGGATCCTTCCCAGTGCTCCTGGGGCCTTCCCAGTGCTCCTGGGGCCTTCCCAGGGCTCCTGGGGCCTTCCCAGTGCTCCTGGGGCCTTCCCAGTGCTCCTGGGGCCTTCCCAGTGCTCCTGGGGCCTTCCCAGTGCTCCTGGGGCCCTCCCAGTGCTCCTGGATCCTTCCCAGTGCTCCTGGGGCCTTCCCAGTGCTCCTGGATCCCTGCTCCCAGTGCTCCTGGATCCCTGCTCCCAGTGCTCCTGGATCCTTCCAGTGCTCCTGGATCCCTCCCAGTGCTCCTGGGGCCTTCCCAGTGCTCCTGGATCCTTCCCAGTGCTCCTGGGGCCTTCCCAGTGCTCCTGGATCCTTCCCAGTGCTCCTGGGGCCTTCCCAGTGCTCCTGGGGCCTTCCCAGTGCTCCTGGGGCCTTCCCAGTGCTCCTGGGGCCCTCCCAGTGCTCCTGGATCCTTCCCAGTGCTCCTGGATCCCTCCCAGTGCTCCTGGGGCCTTCCCAGTGCTCCTGGATCCTTCCCAGTGCTCCTGGATCCTTCCCAGTGCTCCTGGATCCTTCCCAGTGCTCCTGGGGCCTTCCCAGTGCTCCTGGGGCCTTCCCAGTGCTCCTGGGGCCTTCCCAGTGCTCCTGGGGCCCTCCCAGTGCTCCTGGATCCTTCCCAGTGCTCCTGGATCCTTCCCAGTGCTCCTGGATCCCTCCCAGTGCTCCTGGATCCCTCCCAGTGCTCCTGGATCCCTCCCAGTGCTCCTGGATCCTTCCCAGTGCTCCTGGATCCTTCCCAGTGCTCCTGGATCCCTCCCAGTGCTCCTGGATCCCTCCCAGTGCTCCTGGATCCTTCCCAGTGCTCCTGGATCCTTCCCAGTGCTCCTGGATCCCTGCTCCCAGTGCTCCTGGATCCTTCCTAGTGGTCCTGGATCCCTCCCAGTGCTCCTGGATCCTTCCCAGTGCTCCTGGGTCCCTGCTCCCAGTTGTCCCAGATCCTTCCTAGTGGTCCCAGATCCCTCCCAGTCATCCCAGATCCCTCCCAGTCATCCCAGATCCCTCCCATTTTTCATTAATTCCTCAGAATTGTCCTAAATCCCCCTGATTTGCCCGGAATTGATCCAAATCTCAAGGAATTCATCCTCTCACAAACTCCCCCAAACTACCAGGAGCTCCTCACCTCCCACCCCAACTCCTTCCCACCTACAACCCCCTCCTTGGACAACCCCCCCTTCTTACTCCAACCACCATTCCCTGCCCTGACAGGGATCCAGGTGCCACGAGGGCTGGAAATTCCCAAAAAACCAGGCCCAGAATTGTGTTCCAACCCTGATTTTTCTCCCTGTTATTCCAAGAATGAGGGATCTGGGCCTGGAAAACTCACTTGTTGGTGCCATATTTCTTCTCAGCTGCTCGGATGTCTTTGTCCTCCTGGTAACCCCGGGCGTTCTGGTAGTGACCAAGAGGATGTTCCACTGGGAAAGCAACAGGGAGAAACTGTTTCTTCCCTTCAAGTTCACAGGAATATTTGATTTTTTGGAATTCAAAGGAAAGAGCCTCCTGCCCGTCCTCGGCCTGTGGAAAAAGGGGGAGAAAAAAAAAAACAACCAGGTGGAAACACATCACGAGGCAGAGGAGCCACTGAAGGTGAAGGTGCCTCCTGAAGGAGGGAAGAAGCCCAAGTCCTGTCAATTTTTCGTGGAATGGTGGGGTTGGAAGGGACCTCTGGAGATCATGGAGTCCAATCCCCCCACCAGAGAAGGAACACCAGGGGCAGGTCACTCAGAAAGGCATCCAGATGGGTCTTGGAAGCCTCCAGAGAAGGAGGCTCCTCAACCTCTCTGGGCAGCCTGTCCCAGGGCTCTGTCACCCTCACAGGCAAGAAGTTCTTCCTCATGTTGAGGTGGAACTTCCTGGGCTCCAGTTTGTGTCCATGGCCCCTTGTCCTGGCACAGGGCACCACTGGAAAGAGATTGTCCCCTCCTTCTTGACACCCACCCTGCAGATACTTAGGGACACTCATCAGGTCCCCTCTCAGTCTTCTCTTCTCCAGACTGAACAGCCCCAGGTCCCTCAGCCTTTCTTCATCAGATGTTCCAGCCCCTTCATCATCCTCGTAGCCTCCGTTGAACCCTCTCCAGTAAATCCCAGTCCCTCTGGAACTGGGGAGCCCAGAACTGGACACACCACTCCAGGTGGGGTCTCAGCAGGGCAGAGCAGAGGGGCAGGAGAACCTCCCTGGTCCTTCCCCACACTCCTCTTGATGCCCCCCAGGATTCCCGTGGCCTTCTTGGCCACCAGGGCACGTTGCTGCCCCATGGATCACTTGTTGGCCACCAGGACCCCAAGGTCCTTCTCCATGGAGCTGCTTTCTAGCAGGTCAACCCCTCATCCAGCCGGGTGCCTGGTGTGGTTCCTCCCCAGGTGCAGGACTCTACTCTTCTTCTAGTTGAACCTCAGGAGGTTCCTCTTGAAGGTTCTCCAGCTCTCCCTGAACGTTCTTACCACCTCCCGGTGGATCAGCCAACCCTCCCAGTTTGGGATCCTCAGGGAACTTGCTGAGGACACTCCCTGTCCCTCCACCCAGGTCATTGATGAAGATGTTGAACAGGACTGGACCCAATCTTGACCCCTGGGGAACACCACTAGTCCCAGGTCTCCAGTTGGACTCTCCACCCTTGATCACCTCTGAGCCCTCATTATTTTTAGTTATTTGATGGCTCTGCTCGTGGCACAGACACCAGGAAACACCATTTTGACTGAGCCCAGCTGATTTTTCCCCAAATAGTTCAGTTAAAAACCACCAAACTGCAGCTGATGTCCCAGCAGTTCTGCTCCCACCTCACCTGGTCTCTGTGGAGGGGCACAAGTTCCACTGATCCATTGTTTGGGGTTGGCACCACTTTGGCCAAGGTGGCTTTCTTAGGACAAGGTTCCTGCAAGACCAACAAGAGAAGGGTTGTCAAGAGGATCCCAGACCTGGAATTGCAATTTCTGGTGGGAGGAATCTTTGCTGGATCATGGAATCATTGAATGCCAGGTTGGAAGGGACCTCAAGGATCATCTGGTCCAACCTGGATCATGGAATCATTGAATGCCAGGTTGGAAGGGACCTCAAGGATCATCTGGTCCAACCTGGATCATGGAATCATTGAATGCCAGGTTGGAAGGGACCTCAAGGATCACCTGGTCCAACCTGGATCATGGAATCATTGAATGCCAGGTTGGAAGGCACTTCAAGGATCATCTGGTCCAACCTGGATCATGGAATCATTGAATGCCAGGTTGGAAGGGACCTCAAGGATCATCTGGTCCAACCTGGATCACGTGGAGAGAACAGCTCTTTGTCCCCAGGTGGTTTGTGGAGCTGTTGTGAGAATCAAAGACATTGGGGTGATCATGATCCATCCCCAAAATTGGACCCTACCACCCAAGGAAGGATGTTCAGCACTTCATTTGGTTCAGCTGCCAGAAAGACACTTTAACAGGGACTGGAAAACCAGCTGGTTCATGGGCAAGTGACAGAACGATGGACACCAGCACAGGCAGCTGAGCCCAGCCCTGAACTCCCAACCCACAGAGTCATGGGATGGGTTGGGTTGGAGGGACCTCAAAGACCATCTAGATCCAACCCCACCATGGGCAGGGCCACCTCCCAGCAGCCCAGGTGGCTCCAAGCCCCATCCAACCTGCCCTTGGACACTTCCAGGGATGGAGCAGCCACCTTGAAGATCATCTAGTGGATCATCTAGGTGGCCTTTAAGATCTCTTCCAGCCCAAACCATTCCGTGATCTAAAGACCATCTAGATCCAACTCCTGCATGGGCAGGGCCACCTCCCAGCAGCCCAGGTGTCTCCAAGCCCCATCCAACCTGCCCTTGGACACTTCCAGGGATGGGGCAGCCACAACTTCCCTGGCCCAGGCTCTCCCCACCCTCCCAGGGAAGAATTTCCTCCTCGTGTCCCAGGCTGCCTGTGATCAGACACATCCTTGGACTCTCCCACCCCGCTCCGGGCCCGGGGGCTGCCAAACGCCCCCAACCTCTCCCTCCCGCCCAGCGTGGCACCCGAGCCCGGCTACAGGAGTCTGCAAAAACACCCGCCACGCCATGAGAGATCCCCCCGGGGAGCAACAGGAGCCTCCCGGCGCTTCCCGGAACCGACCCCGGGAGGGGCCTCTCGACCACAGCAGCCCCAAAACTCACCCGGACGCAGGTGAGGGCACAATGAGCGTGCACCGACCACAGCCCCGACAGCGCCGTCAGCAGATGGATCACCCCGATAGCAGCGAGCGCCAACACCGCAGCCTCAGGAGGCGCGGGGCCTGCTCCCGGTTTCGCGCCCTCGTCCTCCTTCCACTCCCCCCCTCCGCCTCCCCACGCCGCCCACACGCGCGGTCCCCACAGCCACAACCAAGCCGGGTAAAGCCCCACCACGAACGGCAACACGGTGCCGTGGAGGAGCCGCGGTCTCCGGCGGTAAAGAGTCACCGACGAGACCAGCTCGTCCGCGGGACCCGGAGCCGCACCGGCTGCCGCCATTTCCTGACAGACCGCAACGACCCACTTTCACTTCCGCCCGGCGCATGCGCGGGCGCCCGCATCTGCGCATGCGCTGCTACCGCCTCCCCGCAGCTCCACGCATGCGCAGAGCGAACAAGCAGCGGTCGGCGCAGGCACAGAGTGGCGGGAAGGTGTTCCGCGCATGCGCAGAGCGGCAGCCGGCGCCGCGCATGCGCACAACAGAGCGGCGGCGGCGGCGGGATGTGAGTGAGGAGATGCTGGGGGGACCCTCCTGCCTCCTCCTCTCCCTTTCCGGCCTTAATGTTATTGTTTCCCCATAGGGAAGCGGCTCTGGAGATCACGGCCCGCTATTGCCGTAACGAGATGGAGCAGTACGGGCGGTGCGTGGCTGCCAGCCCGGATTCTTGGCAGCGCGATTGTCACCGGCTTCGCCTCAGCATGTCCCGCTGCGCCGCTGCTCAGTGAGTGAGGGAGGGATGGGGACGGGTGGGTCTGGTGGGAGCTGAGGGCCTCGTGTTGTCCCCCAGCCTGGCTGGGTTGAGGCTCTCAGGCTCGTTGGGTCTGTCAGGATTTGTCCATGGAGCTCCAGGAGCTGAGGACCTGTTGTTACCTCCCAGCTCAGGCCTAGTTGGGCCTGTCAGGGTTGAGCTGCAGCTCCTGGGAGCTGAGAACCTGGTGTTCTATCCCATAGCATGGTTGGGTTGGGGCTGTGTGGTTCCAGGGACCTGAGGGCCTGGTGTTGACCCACAGCCCAGCCAGCCTGGACCACAGGCCAGTTGGGTCTATCAAGGTTGACCCATGAAGCTCCAAGAGCTCAGGACCTTTTGTCACCCCCCAGCTTGGCTGGGTTGGGGCTGTCAGGGCTGGTCTGTGGAGCTCCAGGGGCTGAGGACCTTCTGTCACCCCCCAGCCTGGCTGGGTTGGGTCTATCAAGGTTGACCCATGAAGCTCCAAGAGCTGAGGACCTTTTGTCACCCCCCAGCCTGGCTGGGTTGGGTCTATCAAGGTTGACCCATGAAGCTCCAAGAGCTGAGGACCTTCTGTCGCCCCCCAGCCTGGCTGGGTTGGGTCTATCAAGGTTGACCCATGAAGCTCCAAGAGCTGAGGACCTTTTGTCACCCCCCAGCTTGGCTGGGTTGGGGCTGTCAGGGCTGGTCTGTGGAGCTCCAGGGGCTAAGGACCTTTTGTCACCCCCCAGCCTGGCTGGCTTGGGGCTGTCAGGGTTGGTCTGTGGAGCTCCAGGGGCTGAGGACCTTCTGTCACCCCCCAGCCTGGCTGGGTTGGGTCTATCAAGGTTGACCCATGAAGCTCCAAGAGCTGAGGACCTTTTGTCACCCCCCAGCCTGGCTGGGTTGGGTCTATCAAGGTTGACCCATGGAGCTCCAAGAGCTGAGGACCTTTTGTCACCCCCCAGCCTGGCTGGGTTGGGTCTATCAAGGTTGACCCATGGAGCTCCAAGAGCTGAGGACCTTTTGTCACCCCCCAGCCTGGCTGGCTTGGGGCTGTCAGGGCTGGTCTGTGGAGCTCCAGGGGCTGAGGACCTTCTGTCACCCCCCAGCCTGGCTGGGTTGGGTCTATCAAGGTTGACCCATGAAGCTCCAAGAGCTGAGGACCTTTTGTCACCCCCCAGCTTGGCTGGGTTGGGGCTGTCAGGGCTGGTCTGTGGAGCTCCAGGGGCTGAGGACCTTCTGTCACCCCCCAGCCTGGCTGGGTTGGGTCTATCAAGGTTGACCCATGAAGCTCCAAGAGCTGAGGACCTTCTGTCGCCCCCCAGCCTGGCTGGGTTGGGTCTATCAAGGTTGACCCATGAAGCTCCAAGAGCTGAGGACCTTTTGTCACCCCCCAGCCTGGCTGGGTTGGGTCTATCAAGGTTGACCCATGGAGCTCCAAGAGCTGAGGACCTTTTGTCACCCCCCAGCCTGGCTGGGTTGGGTCTATCAAGGTTGACCCATGAAGCTCCAAGAGCTGAGGACCTTTTGTCACCCCCCCAGCCTGGCTGGGTTGGGTCTATCAAGGTTGACCCATGAAGCTCCAAGAGCTGAGGACCTTCTGTCGCCCCCCAGCCTGGCTGGGTTGGGTCTATCAAGGTTGACCCATGGAGCTCCAAGAGCTGAGGACCTTTTGTCACCCCCCAGACTGGCTGGGTTGGGTCTATCAAGGTTGACCCATGAAGCTCCAAGAGCTGAGGACCTTTTGTCACCCCCCAGCCCCATCGTGCAGCAGATCCGCCAGGATTGTGCCGAGCCCTTCGCCGCCTTCGAGCAGTGCCTGAAGGACAACCAAGCTTCTGTCCTCAACTGCAGCCACCAGGTCAAGGCCTTCCTGCTCTGTGCTGACCAGGTGAAGCTCTCCACGTGAGGTGAGGGGTGGGATGCAGAGCCAGGTCCCTTCCCACCCACTCTCCATGCACCACGTGCTGCTTCGAACAGCTGGAGGTGGGATGGGACAACCAAGAATACACAGACTTGGATTTTTTTTTTCCCCCCCACCAACCTCCCCTTTTTCTGCCTCAAAAAAAATAGAGGGAACAAGCAGGAAGTTCCTCTGGGCTGGATCAGCAGGAATGTCTTTGTGGTTATTCTGGATGTGAATTCAACGAGATGTTTCTCCTGGGGTTGGTTCTTCTGGGTGTCACGTTGAGCTCTGGGGTGAAAAGAGCCTCGATGAGGGAAATGAGTGGATTTTTGTCCCCATCTTAAGCAACCTGAGCATCAGTTGCAGAGAGTTAAGCCCCCAAAGTGGCTTTGTGGGTTGGTGAGTGGGCAGGGCTCAGCTGAAGGGGGTGGAAAACCATCTGTGGGGCAACTTGAAAGTAAAGAACTTGTTCCTAAACACACAGAAATCAACAAAAATGACATATTAAAGTGAATAACATGTTTCTAAACACCTAGAAATGACCAAAAATGACAGATTAAATTAAATAATGTGCATCTAAGCACCTAGAAATCACCAAGTGTGACTATTAAATTAAAGAACATGTTCTTAAACACACAGAAATGACCAAATGGGACATATTAAATTAAAGAACATGCCTCTAAACACACAGAAATCACCAAAAAATGACATATTAAAGTGAATAACATGGTCCTAAACACCTAGAAATGACCAAAAATGACAGATTAAATTAAATAATGTGCATCTAAGCACCTAGAAATCACCAAGTGGGACGTGTTAAATTAAAGAACCAGTTCCTGAGCACCCAGGAGCCACCCAGATGTGTCCCCAGTCCCACCAGCTACCCAGGAGCCACCCAGATGTGTCCCCAATCCCACCAGCTACCCAGGAGCCACCCAGATGTGTCCCCAGTCCCACCAGCTACCCAGGAGCCACCCAGATGTGGCCCAGTCCCACCAGCTGCCCAGGAGCCACCCAGATGTGTCCCAGTCCCACCAGCTACCCAGGAGCCACCCAGCTGTGCCCCAATCCCACCAGCTACCCAGGAGCCACCCAGATGTGTCCCCAATCCCACCAGCTGCCCAGGAGCCACCCAGATGTGTCCCCAGTCCCACCAGCTGCCCAGAAGCCACCCAGATGTGGCCCAGTCCCACCAGCTGCCCTGGCACCTCCTGTGCCTCACCACACTCCCCCAGAGCCCACCTGGGACTTTCAGTTCTGCTCTTGTTTTCTTCTCACAGGGGATCCTGGGATTTCAAATCCATCTTCAGGACTGAAGGAGAAGTCTTTCTGTCCCCTGGACTGGGGGAGGTCCTTTTTTTCCAGCCATGTGGGTGTCTTGGTTCTGGTCCCAGCTGGACTCTGGGGTGTTGGGAACGTTCCTGATCCCTCAGCCCTTGGGTGCTGAGCCCTCTGGGTCCTGCCTTGCTGAGTTACCTCCAAAACCTTGGAGATCCATGACAGGATTGTGTGGAGGTGACACCAGAGGACCAGCAGCAACCTGCAGAGGGGCTTGAACAAGAACCAAAAGCCCCAAATCAACCCAAAATCAACCTTTACCTCTTCTTTTCCACAGTCTGTTCTTCCCCACTTCCCTATTTTCCTTCATCTCATTAACCCCCCGTGGGATCCCAAACCAGTTCTGGCTTTTCCCACTGGTGATGGAAGCTGGACTGACTCCAGGGACATTTCTTGGACCCACTGGGAAACCTCCTGTGTCTTTAAGGTCCCTCCAAACCATTCCATGATCCCATGAAATTCTTCCCTGGGAGGGTGGGGAGACCCTGGGCCAGGGTCTAGAATCCTGGGATGGGTTGGGTTGGAGGGACCTCAAAAACCATCTAGATCCAACCTCCTGCATGAGCAGGGACACTTCCCACCAGCCCAGGTGGCTCCAAGCCCCATCCAACCTGCCCATTGGACACTTCCATCTTCTCCAGGAAACCTCTCCCAGGGTCTCCCCACCCTCCCAGGGAAGAATGTCATGGAATCATGGAATGGGTTGGGTTGGAAAAGACCTCAAAGCTCATCTAGATCCAACCCCACCATGGGCAGGGCCACCTCCCAGCAGCCCAGGTGTCTCCAAGCCCCATCCAACCTGCCCTTGGACACTTCCTTGTCACTCCAGT
The DNA here is from genome assembly GCA_020745705.1 of Hemiprocne comata. Taxonomy (NCBI): domain Eukaryota; kingdom Metazoa; phylum Chordata; class Aves; order Apodiformes; family Apodidae; genus Hemiprocne; species Hemiprocne comata. The sequence goes on from JAJGQW010000125.1 coordinate 154,383, forward strand.
CCTGCTGTTCCTTCCGTGCTGTTTTCTGCTTGGTTTCCATCTCCTGGTTCTTTTTTTTTTTTCCCCTTTTACCTCTTTTTGGCTCCTCTTTTCAGCCCCACGTGCACTTTGGCTGGTAATTAACCACACACCTGGCAGGTTTGGTTCTGCTTTACCTTCCCCACTGCCTCCTGTAGGGCCCTGGGAGGTGGTGGTGACACCTTCTGTGTCTCTATTTACTCCTCTCTGAAATAAATCACCCCTCCTTGGCCTGGGGAGTAACGAGGGATAATTAATTAATGCCCACGAGGAGTTCTGAGGTCCTCAGAGCTCCTCCAAACCTCCTCCAAGGAGGTTTTCCTCCTTGGAAAACCAAGAGTCATCAGGTCACTTCATCCCTGCTTTATTTCCCCTCCATTTCTCCTCCATTTCGGGCTCTCACAAGGTGAACACAAGTGCCAGGACTTGGTTTTTCCAACTTTCCCCTCCCGTTGGTGTCACTTTCTCTTCTCAAGTGGAGCTTGGAAACCAACGAGGCCGATGACACATGATCCCAGAATGAGGAACTAACCAAAGAAAAAGAAACAACCCCCCCTGTGGCTTTAATTTTTCATCCAGAAAATGCTCTTGTTTTCCACTCGGCTTCTCTCACTTAAAGGACCCATAAATCAACGTGTCCCTTTTGGTGTCTCCAGACCCAGGGAGAGGTTTAGTGCTCCTGGAAACCCCAGGGCTGGAATGGGCAACGGTGGAGACCTCCATGGAGGCACATTCCATCCTCACACACACTTGGCTGGGCTTGGGTCTCCTCCAGGGTTGGGTTTTTTGGAGGGCAATTGTGGGGGTGGAGGGAAGTGTTATAGACACAGAGTGGTGGGGTGAGAAGGAAGCTCTGGAGATCATCAGTCCAACCCCCTGGAGAGCAGGGGCACCTCCAGCAGATCCCACAGGAACCAGCCGCGTTGGGAATGTCTCCAGAGCAGGAGACTCCACAGCCTCTCTGGGCAGCCTGGCCCAGGGCTCTGCCACCCTCCCAGGCAACAAGTTCCTCCTCATGGGGAGCTGGAACTGCCCATGTTCCACCTGGTGCCCATTGCCCCTTGGCCTGTCCCTGGACACTGCTGACAAGAGCCTGGGCCCACCCTCCTGACCCCCCTGCAGATCTGGAGCAGCCTTCAGGAGACCCCCCCTCAGTCTCCTCCTCTCCAGCTCAACAGCCCCAGGTCCCTCAGCCTTTCCTCATGGCCCAGATGCTCCAGTCCCCTCAGCACCTTGGTGGCCCTTTGCTGGCCCCTCTCCAGCACCTCCTGCTCCTTCTGGGCAGCCCACACCTGGACCCACTTCTCCAGATGGGGCCTCACCAGAGGGGCAGGACAACCTCCCAGCCCTCCTGCCCACACTCATAGAACCATGGAATGGGTTGGGTGGCAGGGACCTTAAAGACTATCTAGATCCAACCCCACCACGGGCAGGGCCACCTCCCACCAGGTGTCTCCAAGCCCCATCCAACCTGCCCTTGGACACTTCCAGGGATGGAACAGCCACAACTTCCCTGGCCAACCTGTTCCAGTGCCTCTTCCTGATGCCCCCCCAGGAGCCCATGGGTCTTCTTGGCCACCAGGGTCCGTTGCTGCCTCATGGTCACCCTGTTGTCCACCAGGACCCAAGATGAGCAACCCAGTTCTCCGGATGTGTCCCCATCAAAGGGGCAGGAGAACCTCCCTGCCCTCCTGGCCACTCTCTTCTTGATCTTCCTGTCACACTGTCATCCCTCTGGATCTCATCCCATCCCTCTGGATCTCATCCCATCCCTCTGGATCTCATCCCTTCCCTCTGGATCTCATCACATCCCCCTGGATCACATCTCTTCCCTCTGGATCTCATCCCATCCCTGTGGATCTCATCCCATCCCTCTGGATCTCATCCCATCCTTCTGGATCTCATCCCATCCCTCTGGATCTCATCCCATCCCTCTGGATCTCATCCCATCCTTCTGGATCTCATCCCATCCCTCTGGATCTCATCCCATCCCTGTGGATCTCATCCTATCCCTCTGGATCTCATCCCATCCCTCTGGATCTCATCCCATCCCTCTGGATCTCATCCCATCCCTCAGGATCTCATCCCATCCCTCTGGATCTCATCCCATCCCTCTGGATCTCATCCCATCCCTCTGGATCTCATCCCATCCTTCTGGATCTCATCTCTTCCCTCTGGATCTCATCCCATCCCTCAGGATCTCATCCCATCCCTCTGGATCTCATCCCTTCCCTCTGGATCTCATCCCATCCCTCAGGATCTCATCCCATCCCTCTGGATCTCATCCCATCCCTCAGGATCTCATCCCATCCCTCTGGATCTCATCCCATCCTTCTGGATCTCATCCCATCCCTCAGGATCTCATCCCATCCCTCTGTCCCCTTGACCACACCACCCAACTTGGTGTCCTCTCCTGCTGTGGGTGCCCTGATCCCACTCTCTGGATACCAGACAGCACTGGTCCCAGTACAGATCCCTGAGGGACACCAGTTGTCACCCCTCTCCCTCTGGACATGGGGCCATCGACCCTCTGGATGTGACCATTCCCAGGAAAGGCAGAAGCCTGGTCAGGCTTTTTGGGCTTGAGGGATCCATCCAACTGCTCCTGGGTGCACTTGGACCTGAGAGAACCTTCAGTCTCCACTCACTCTTCCTTGGTTTATTATTATTACCATTATTATTAATTATTCATTCTTTTCCAATACACATGCAAAAAAAAAAACCAACCCAAACCAACCCCAACCCCATCACATCACAAGGATCACGAGGGAGAGAGGGATGAGGGGGAAGATGCCTCCAGGATTTGGGAAGAACGTCGACGTGCTCAGAGTTCACTGGAACATCCTCTTCCAGCTCCACCCCAACTGAGCCCACCTGGAGTGCAAGAGCCTCAAAAAGTACCTCCCACCTGGGGGGGTCTTTCCATCAGGTCTCCAGGGGATGGGTGACCCCCCCCCCCAGCCAAGGTGGAACTCACCCAAATGGGTTTAGAACTGGTTTGTCTGGGCAAACGTCGGCCACGAATGGTCATTTTCTGCCAAAAGCTGATGAGAAACGTCCCAAGTGTCTGGGAATGAGGTTTGGACACGGATCCCAAGAGCAAATTCAGAGCCTGGAGCTGCAACACGATGGGAAGTGAAGCACATCACCATGGGTCACGTCCACACGGGTTTGTTGGAAGTGAAGCAAGGCTGGAGGCACCTTTGGAAGGGCTGGGGTTCTGCCACACCTCCTTTTTCATGTGTCCCCGTTGTCCAAAGCTGCTGCCCACCTTGGGAATCAGGCTGGGGAGGCCTGGAATTCCCAGAGGAACATCAAGCAGCTGGATCTGGGGTTGTCCCACTTGGATCCACAGCTCTGGAGGTCCAAGGTTTTCAAAATAGGACCTTGTTTCCCATAGGAATTGTCTCCCAGTTGTCCAAAGATGCTGCCCACCTTGGGAATCAGGCTGGGGAGGCCTGGAATTCCAAGAGGAACATCAAGCAGCTGGACCTGGGGTTGTCCCACTTGGATCCACAGCTCTGGAGGTCCAAGGTTTTCAAAATAGGACCTTGTTTCCCATAGGAATTGTCTCCCAGTTGTCCAAAGATGCTGCCCACCTTGGGAATCAGGCTGGGGAGGCCTGGAATTCCAAGAGGAACATCAAGCAGCTGGATCTGGGGTTGCCCCACTTGGATCCACAGCTCTGGAGGTCCAAGGTTTTCAAAAGAGGACCTTGTTTCCCATGGGAATTGTTTCCCCGTTGTCCAAAGCTGCTGCCCACCTTGGGAATCAGCCTGGGGAGGCCTTGAATTCCAAGAGGAACATCAAGCAGCTGGATCTGGGGTTGTCCCACTTGGATCCACAGCTCTGGAGGTCCAAGGTTTTCAAAAGAGGACCTTGTTTCCCATGGGAATTGTCTCCCAGTTGTCCAAAGATGCTGCCCACCTTGGGAATCAGCCTGAGGAGGCCTGGAATTCCCAGAGGAACATCAAGCAGCTGGATCTGGGGTTGTCCCACTTGGATCCACAGCTCTGGAGGTCCAAGGTTTTCAAAAGAGGTCCCTGCTCCCTCTTCCCTGCCCTTTTTGGGAACACGGGGCTCAGTTGGGCATCAGGATGGGTGGGAAAAACGGGATCATTCCCTCTTATCCATGGTGGGAATGTGCCCTGGTGGGTTGTCCTTGGAGGGAAACCCAACCGTGGATCCTTGGAGGCCACTTGGCAGGGAGATGTGGTGGGGAAACCTCATCCAAGTCCTTCTTCTCACCAAGGAATCGATGGGATCGATTGGGATCGATTGATGGGATTGTGCTGGGACACCTGGAAGGAACTGGGAGCACAGTCAGGGTGGGAAGTCTCATCCCTGGCAGGAGTATTTTTGGGGTAAAACTCTTCCACTTGGATGTTCTTCTAAAAAGCCAGGAATTGGTGCAGCTGGGATTTGGTGGGAATCGATCCCTTCTCCATCCGTTCAGGGAGTCAAACGTCCTCGTTGGAGGAAGATGGACATGAAGGTCCTGGGGAGCTTGTGTGTTACACTTCTCCTGGCATCCTTGGAGGTGGACAAGGAGGTGGACATCATTCCTTGAAGCAGATATTCCAGGAAAGCCACTTCAATCCAGATCCAAACGCTTCTGCATTTTGGGAACGTCGAGGTGTGGAAAAAACCCCTCCTGGAGAACATCTCTGGAGCAGTGGTGGGATCCTTCTGAGCTGCCTGAGGAGCTGGGATTTCCCTGTGGAAAGTCCACCTTGTCCCACAGAGCCTGGAGGTGGGTGGGGAAATGAGGCAAAGCAGCTGCAAGTCCTGGTGGGAAGGGCACCTGCTTCTTCTCTGGGCAGGAAAAAAAAAAAGGCTCAAAAGCTTCAAATCTTGGACAAATTCCTAAAATTACAGCTAAACAACATCATTCCATCCATCCAGAAACGAGGAGAGAGGTGATCCAACCTCCTTCAGGCTGGGAAAAGTCTCCATGAATTAGTGCTGGTGGACCTAGTTGCCTCCTCCGTTGTGCAGTGCTTGAGGAACATCTCTGAAGGTCTCAGTCTTGCTTCTTCTCCCTCCACCTCCTTCTGAGTTTGAAGCAGCATCCATCCGAGATCCTTAGGAAGAGCTGGGGACTTTTCCATGGTCAGGAGGTGAAGTAGGAGCTCTGCATGGAGTAGAGTCGGTCAATGGGGTTGCCCACACGGGCTTGGAGGAGGTTGGCTTCAGGGGTGGAGAGCAGGCAGTCCCCCAGGTGGCCAAGGCTGTCGCTGTCCATGTCGTGGAAAACTCCTTCAGAGTCTGGAAATGGGAGGGAAAGGAACGGGTGGGAATGTGGTGTGAGCTGGAGCACAGGAGAAGGGTGAGGGCCATGGTCCACCTGGGCATCAGGGCTGGGAGGAGGTGACCCCCACTCACTGGAGCAACGTTAGAATCATGGAATCATGGGATTGTTTTGCCTGGAAAAGAGCTTGAGGATCATCCAGTCCAACCCCTCCCCCAGCCCTGCCAAGGCCACCACTGCCCCATGGCCCTCAGCACCATCTCCAGGGCTTGGAAACCCCTCCAGGGATGGGGACTCCCCCCCTGCCCTGGGCAGCCTGGGCCAGGGCCTGACAACCCTTGCCAGGAAGGAATTGTCCCCAAGATCCAACCTCAACCTCCCCTGGGCAACTTGAGGCCGGTTCCTCTTGTCCCATCACTTGTTCCTGGGGAGCAGAGACCGACCCCCCCTGGTCCAACCTCCTCTCAGGCAGTTGCAGAGCCAGAAGGTCTCCCCTCAGCCTCCTCTTCTCCAGGCTGGACACCCCCAGCTCCCTCAGCTGCTCCTCACAAGTTCTCCAGCCCCTTCCCCATGTCCTCCAGCCCCTTCTCCATGTCCTCCAGCCCCTTCTCCATGTCCTCCAGCCCCTTCCCCTTGTCCTCCAGCCCCTTCCCCTTGTCCTCCAGCCCCTTCCCCTTGTCCTCCAGCCCCTTCCCCATGTCCTCCAGCCCCTTCCCCTTGTCCTCCAGCCCCTTCCCCTTGTCCTCCAGCCCCTTCCCCATGTCCTCCAGCCCCTTCCCCTTGTCCTCCAGCCCCTTCCCCTTGTCCTCCAGCCCCTTCCCCATGTCCTCCAGCCCCTTCCCCATGTCCTCCAACCCCTTCTTGTTCTCCAGACCCATCCCCTTGTCCTCCAGCCCCTTCCCCTTGTCCTCCAGCCTCTTCTCCATGTCCTCCAGCCCCTTCCCCATGTCCTCCAGCCCCTTCCCCTTGTTCTCCAGCCCCTTCCCCTTGTTCTCCAGCACCTTCTCCTTGTCCTCCAGCCCCTTCCCCTTGTCCTCCAGCCCCTTCCCCTTGTTCTCCAGCCCCTTCCCCTTGTCCTCCAGCCCCTTCCCCTTGTCCTCCAGCCCCTTCCCCATGTTCTCCAGACCCTTCCCCAGCTCTATTGCCCATCTCTTGACACTCCAGCCCCTCAAGGTCCTTCTTGTCCAAGTCCTCTGGAGGACTCCTGGCTGCTGGAGTTGGCTTTTCATGAGTTGGACAATCTCCACAGGCTTCTCCTACCGTAGGGGTGCAGATGGTCTCCAGGCAGCTGGGGTGGGGTCAGCCCTTGTCTGTAGAGGTCTGTGCTGTAGCTGCTCTGCTCCAGGGGCAGCAGCTGCTGCTGGGGAATCCTGGGGTAGGGGACCATGAGCCCATCCAGGCCATGGACACTTGAGCCATCTAAAGACACAATGGGTGGGATGAGTGGGAGCAAAGTGGTCATAGAATCATGGAATCATGGGATGGGTTGGGTTGGAGGGACCTCAAAGATCATCTAGATCCAACCCCCACCACAGGCAGGGCCACCTCCCAGCAGCCCAGGTGTCTCCAAGCCCCATCCAACCTGCCCTTGGACACTTCCAGGGATGGGGCAGCCACAACTTCCCTGGCCCAGGCTCTCCCCACCCTCCCAGGGAAGAATTTCCTCCTCGTCTCCAACCTCAAGCTCCCTCTGCCACTTTCAAGCCATCCCCCCTCGTCCCATCCCTCCTGCCCTTGGCCAAAGTCCCTCCCCAGCTTTCCTGGAGCCCCTTCAGGCCCTGGAAGCTGCTCCAAGGTTCTCCCTGGAGCCTTCTCCTCTCCAGGTTGGACACCCCCAACTCTCCCAGCCTGTCTCCAGAGCTGCTCCAGCCCTGGGATCATCTCTGTGGCCTCCTCTGGACTCTCTCCAACATCTGCAAGGCCTTCCTGTGTTGGGGGCTCCAGAACTGGCCCCACTTCTCCAGGGGGATCTCACCAGAGCAGAGCAGAGGGGACAATCTCCTCCGTGGCCCTGCTGCCCACGCTGCTGGTGATGCAGCCGAGTCCACAGTTGACTTTGATGGGTCACGGTGACCTTCTCATCACCCAACAACCCATTTTTGCTCATCCTTTCCCATTCCTCTTCTCTCCCAAACCCATCCCAGTCCCTCCCCACCATCCCAGCTGGATGTCCCCTCAGCATCTCCTCACCTTCACTGTCCTCATTGCTCTGTCTGCTGCTCCGACCGGTCCCTCTCCCAGTCCCCAGGCGAGGGTTGCCCAGCTGGTCCTGCTCCTGCTGCTGCTGCTGCTGCTGTTGCCTCCGAGCAATCTTCTTCATCTGGAAGGAGATGGACAACCTGGATTTGGGATTCTGACTGGGAGAGGAGGGAAGGAGGTTGCGTTGAACACAACACCACCAAGCTCCACCATGATCAACCCTCCTCAGACTCCTCCGGGTGACTCCTCCACGTTCTCAAGGCTGAGTTGGCTTTCTGGGAGATCTTCTTGGCAGTTTAAAAACCAAAACTCTTCAGTTGACTGAAAAATGAGGTTTTCAAAGCTTTATATTCCCTGGTTTCACCCTTGAAATCCTCCAGAATTAGGGAGGTTTCATCTTCTAGAAGAAAGAAGTGGGAAGTTCTTCTCGTCTTTCCATAGCAAGGGGGGGAAAAGCAAGTAGGGAAAGAAGAACCAAAAACCCAAACTGACCTGGAAAATGTTAAACCCCAAAACCATCTTTAATTAATTGATTTTTCAGTGTCTCTTTAAGATTTGCTGCATGTCGTGGTGGAACTTTGGATGGTCCTAGATGTTCTTCTCACCATTTTTTCTAAGCTACTCTACGTTTCATGGGATCATGGAATGGTTTGGGTTGGAGGGACCTGAAAGACCATCTAGATCCAACCCCCACCACGGGCAGGGCCACCTCCCAGCAGCCCAGGTGTCTCCAAGCCCCATCCAACCTGCCCTTGGACACTTCCAGGGATGGGGCAGCCACAACTTCCCTGGCCCAGGCTCTCCCCACCCTCCCAGGGAAGAATTTCCTCCTCGTCTCCAACCTCAAGCTCCCTCTGCCACTTTCAAGCCATCCCCCCTGGTCCCATCCCTCCTGCCCTTGGCCAAAGTCCCTCCCCAGCTTTCCTGGAGCCCCTTCAGGCCCTGGGAGGCCATCCACATGTTGTGGTGGACCTCTGGATGGTCCTGCATAGCTGTTCTTCTAACTATTCCTCTTCTTCTAAGCTCTTGGATGTTCCATTTGAATTGAACGAGCACCTGGGATGTCCCATGGGAATTCAGGACCCAACTGTGGTCCCAGGAACCACCACTCACCTTGGCTCTTTGGTTCTGGAACCACACCTGTACCACCCGCACGGTCAAGCCCGTCTCGGCTGCCAAGGTCTCTCTTACCTGTCCACAGAACCCAGAGAAGCTGAATCAGAACTTCAGCTGAGCTTAGAAGCCACCACTTGTGTGGAGTGGCCTCCTGGTACCTTTCTGCAAGGTTTGGAGGACACCTCGAAGGAAGCCTTGAAGGCCCGACGCTGCTGGGTGGTCAGGATGGTGCGCGGGCGCTTGGAGCGTTTGTGGTCTTTGCTGTCCTCGCTGCCCTTGCCCTGCGAGTGGCCACCCTCTTCATCCTCACTTTTCACTGCAAGGGAAGAGGAAAAGTTCTTCAGGGAGGAACAACTCAGGGTTGGGGGGAGGAACCTGCTGGGGAGCAGCTCTGGGGACAAGGACCTCGGGGTCGTGATGGACAAGAGGGTGACCGTGAGGCAGCAACAGGCCCTGGTGGTCAAGAAGGTCCATGGGCTCCTGGGGGACATCAGGAAGAGTGTGGGCAGGAGGGCAGGGAGGTTCTCCTGCCCCTCTGGTGAGGCCCCATCTGGAGAAGTGGGTCCAGGTCTGGGCTGCCCAGAAGGAGCAGGAGGTGCTGGAGAGGGGCCAGCAAAGGGCCACCAAGGTGCTGAGGGGACTGGAGCATCTGGGCCATGAGGAAAGGCTGAGGGACCTGGGGCTGTTGAGCTGGAGAGGAGGAGACTGAGGGGGGGTCTCCTGAAGGCTGCTCCAGATCTGCAGGGGGGTCAGGAGGGTGGGCCCAGGCTCTTGTCAGCAGTGTCCAGGGACAGGCCAAGGGGCAATGGGCACCAGGTGGAACATGGGCAGTTCCAGCTCCCCATGAGGAGGAACTTGTTGCCTGGGAGGGTGGCAGAGCCCTGGGCCAGGCTGCCCAGAGAGGCTGTGGAGTCTCCTGCTCTGGAGACATTCCCAACGCGGCTGGTTCCTGTGGGATCTGCTGGAGGTGCCCCTGCTCTCCAGGGGGGTTGGACACTGGGTGATCTTTCAGATCCCTTCCCACCCTGATGACTCTTCCATCTCCACCCTCTGAATCCTCCCCTATAATTAATTAGTGACCAGGTACCTGCCCTCTAGCAGGTCCCCCTTGGTTCCCCACCCTCAGCTCTCACCAGACTCGGTGGGTGCTGGGCTGATGGCACTCAGCATCTCCTTCTCCTTCTCGTAGTCACTGCGGCAGAGCAGCTGCCCCTCCTTGAGCACAAACTCATCTCCTCGCTGCAGGCGCCGCTCGCACTCGCAGCAGTAGAAGCACTGGACGTGGTAGACGTTCTCCAGCACCCGCATGATCAGCTCGGAGGGAGCGATGGCCTTGAGGCAGCTGCTGCACTTGGTCTGGAACAGCCTGCAAAGAAGGTCCTGCTGGTTAAACACGGAATCGCTGAATTCGTCGGGTTGGAGAACACCTCCAAGGTCATCCAGGCCAACCATAAGCCAGCTCTACCAACCATAAGCCAGCTCTACCAACCATAACCCAGCTCTACCAACCATAAGCCAGCTCTACCAACCATAACCCAACTCTACCAACCATAACCCAATTCTACCAACCATAACCCAACTCTACCAACCATAACCCAACTCTACCAGTCCTTTACCCAACTCTACCAACCATAACCCAACTCCACCAACCATTAACCCAACTCTACCAACCATAACCCAACTCTACCAACCATAACCCAACTCTACCAGTCCTTTACCCAACTCTACCAACCATAACCCAACTCTACCAACCATTAACCCAACTCTACCAGTCCTTTACCCAACTCTACCAACCATAACCCAACTCTACCAGTCCTTTAACCCAACTCTACCAACCTTAACCCAACTCTACCAACCATAACCCAACTCTACCAACCATAACTCAACTCTATCAGCCACCAACCCAACACTTCCAGGGATGAGGCATCCACAACCTCCCTGGGCATGGGCAGGGCCACCTCCCAGCAGCCCAGGTGTCTCCAAGCCCCATCCAACCTGCCCTTGGACACTTCCAGGGATGGGGCAGCCACCTTGAAGATCATCTAGATGGTCTTCAAGGTCCCTTCCAACCCAAATCATTCCATGATCTAAAAACCATCTAGATCCAACCCCCACCACAGGCAGGGCCACCTCCCAGCAGCCCAGGTGTCTCCAAGCCCCATCCAACCTGCCCTTGGACACTTCCAGGGATGGGGCAGCCACAGCTTCTTGGGGCAACCTGGGCCTGAGGAGGCTCCAGGAAAGCTGGGGAGGGACTTTGGCCAAGGGCAGGAGGGATGGGACCAGGGGGGATGGCTTGAAAGTGGCAGAGGGAGCTTGAGGTTGGAGACGAGGAGGAAATTCTTCCCTGGGAGGGTGGGGAGAGCCTGGGCCAGGGAAGTTGTGGCTGCCCCATCCCTGGAAGTGTCCAAGGGCAGGTTGGATGGGGCTTGGAGACACCTGGGCTGCTGGGAGGTGGCCCTGCCCATGCAGGAGTTGGATCTAGATGGTCTTTAGATCATGGAATGGTTTGAGTTGGAAGGGACCTTAAAGACTCCCTAGATGATCTTCAGGGTGGCTGCTCCATCCCTGGAAGTGTCCAAGGACAGGTTGGATAGGGCTTGGAGCCACCTGGGCTGCTGGGAGGTGTCCCTGCCTGTGGTGGGAGTTGCATCTAGATGATCTTTGAGGTCCCTCCACCCCATTCCATGATTCTTTGACCCCTCCAGGAGCCTCCCCAGGAGCCCAAGGCCTGGATTCCCCCCAGGGGGGAGCCTGGTTGTGCCCCACACCATGTCCAGAGAGACAAATAAACCCCCGGGCCTGGAGCAGATGGTTCTGCTGGAGTCATTTGGGATCTAAACAAACGGGAGCGGCGGCAGCTGCCGCCTGACGCCTCCTCTTCAGCCACTTGACAAGAGAAAGTAATAAAATGGGGATTAATTAAGGCTGTTGTTTAAACACCCGGGATCTTCCCCACCAGCAGGGAACTCATAAACTGGGATTGAGAACGAGACCGGGTTAATCCTCCTGGCAAACTCTGAGGAGCAGGATGAAGAGGCTTTCCAGGGGTGGGCTCATCCCTCCCAAATACCAGCGGGGATTTGAGGGGCGCGGCGGCTTCCCGAGGGCCCGGGACATCCCGAGTGGAGCGGGGTGGGAGTTGGGTCTCCGTTGTGTCAGGGGCTTTGTCCACGTGCTCCTCCCTCCCTTGTTTCCCTCTTCTCTCTTTGTCCTTCTCGTGGAAAAAGAATCGTCACATTGGAGTCGGAAAAAGGTGGGAGGAAAGAGAAGCTTTTTTCCCCGCTCGGTGTCTGGACGAGGGAGGAAAATGGGAGGGGGTTCCAGGCACAATCCCAGTTCAAATCCAGGCACAATCCCAGTCCAAATCCAGGGACAATCCCAGTCCCCATCCAGGCACAATCCCAGTCCAAATCCAGGCACAATCCCAGTCCCCATCCAGGCACAATCCCAGTCCAAATCCAGGCACAATCCCAGTCCAAATCCAGGCACAATCCCAGTCCAAATTCAGGCACGATCCCAGTCCAAATCCAGGCACAATCCCAGTCCAAATCCAGGCACAATCCCAGTCCAAATCCAGGCATGATCCCAGTCCCCATCCAGGCACAATCCCAGTCCAAATCCAGGCACAATCCCAGTCCCAATCCAGGCACAATCCCAGTCCAAATCCAGGGACAATCCCAGTCCCCATCCAGGCACAATCCCAGTCCAAATCCAGGCACAACCCAGTCCCCATTCAGGCACAATCCCAGTCCAAATCCAGGCACAATCCCAGTCCAAATCCAGGCACAATCCCAGTCCCCATCCAGGCACAATCCCAGTCCAAATCCAGGCACGATCCCAGTCCAAACCCAGGCACAATCCCAGTCCCCATCCAGGCACAATCCCAGTCCAAATCCAGGCACAATCCCAGTCCAAATCCAGGCACAATCCCAGTCCAAATCCAGGCACAATCCCAGTCCAAATCCAGGCACAATCCCAGTCCCAATCCAGGCACAATCCCAGTCCAAATCCAGGCACAATCCCAGTCCCCATCCAGGCACAATCCCAGTCCAAATCCAGGCACAATCCCAGTCCCCATCCAGGCACAATCCCAGTCCAAATCCAGGCACAATCCCAGTCCAAATCCAGGCACAATCCCAGTCCAAATCCAGGCACAATCCCAGTCCAAATCCAGGCACAATCCCAGTCCAAATCCAGGCACAATCCCAGTCCCCATCCAGGCACAATCCCAGTCCCCATCCAGGCACAATCCCAGTCCAAATCCAGGCACAATCCCAGTCCAAATCCAGGCACAATCCCAGTCCAAATCCAGGCACAATCCCAGTCCAAATCCAGGCACAATCCCAGTCCCCATTCAGGCACAATCCCAGTCCCCATCCAGGCACAATCCCAGTCCACATCCAGGCACAATCCCAGTCCCAATCCAGGCACAATCCCAGTCCACATCCAGGCACAATCCCAGTCCCCATCCAGGCACAATCCCAGTCCAAATCTAGGCTGAGTCCAACTCTGTCCCTGTCCGAACGCCACGGTCCTTCCGTTAGAGCAGAAGAGAAAGAGTAAAAAGAGTTAAAAGGAATGAAAAAGGATGAAGAAGACCCATGGATGGAGCCGGTGGGTGATCCCGGTGGTCTGGGCTGAGTCAGGAAGATGAGCAAGAAAAATCAGGAGAAGAATCAACACAAATGGAGTTATTAATGCTCTTGGATTTAGAGGTCAGCTGGAAGAGAACGGTGGTGGTGGTGGTGGTGGTGGTGGTGGTGTGGTCTGAGCCCGTGTCCATCCCGGCCTGGAGGATCCTGCCTGTGAACAGGTTGGCCAGAGAGGGAGGAAGAGGGAGCTTGAGGTTGGAGACGAGGAGGAAATTCTTCCCTGGGAGGGTGGGGAGAGCCTGGGCCAGGGAAGTTGTGGCTGCCCCATCCCTGGAAGTGTCCAAGGGCAGGTTGGATGGGGCTTGGAGACACCTGGGCTGCTGGGAGGTGGCCCTGCCCATCCAGAGGGGTGGGACTGGGTGGTCTTTAGATCATGGAATGGTTTGGGTTGGAAGGGACCTTGAAGACCACCTAGATGATCTTCAGGGTAGCTGCCCCATCCCTGGAATTGTCCAAGGGCAGGTTGGATGGGGCTTGGAGACACCTGGGCTGGTGGGAGGTGGCCCTGCCCGTGGTGGGGGTTGGATCTAGATGGTCTTTAGATCACGGAATGGTTTGGGTTGGAAGGGACCTTAAAGGCCACCTAGATGATCCACTAGATGATCTTCAAGGTGGCTTCTCCATCCCTGGAAGTGTCCAAGGGCAGGTTGGATGGGGCTTGGAGACACCTGGGCTGCTGGGAGGTGCCCCTGCCCGTGGTGGGCGTTGGATCTAGATGATCTTTGAGGTCCCTCCAACCCATCCTATGACCCCATGACATATCCAGAGGAGCCCTGCCACCATCCAGGCACGGAACCACTTCCTCCCGCACGGGGCGTTTAGCAACTTTCATTCCCAGGTCTTCTCACCTGCCCAATCACCACGGAAAAAAAGGCCCATGTTTTGTTTTTTTTCCTCTCAGCCATCAGGTGAGGGAAGCTCCGTGGCTGCCGAGTCACTCAACAAAGCTTCTGCCATCACGAGGCCCCAGCTGAACCCCCACCTCCCCCCCCAAAATAAATCCACTCCGCGTTGTGCTAATTGAAGAAAACATTTGGAGCAGCAGCTCATAAACAGGGTGTCAGGTCGTATTAAGGGAAATTAAAATTCTCAGCCCCCTCCAACACCAGGAATTCCTAAAGAGGCTGGTTTTAATATTGCCTGAATCCGTTTAAGTCAAGGTAATATTGTTTGGGTTGCCATAGGAACCGAAGCGAGCTGGGTTGGCTGGTGGTGGGATCTGAGGAGGTTGTGGGGGCTCCAAGGGGCTCTGCCTGGAAGGAATCAGGGCCAAGGGATGGTCTGAAAAATCGGCAGGATCCCAAGGGGAAGGGACATTTAGGGGCTGGAGTGACACGAGGAGGTGGAGGTTCAAGTTAAACTTGAGGAGGAACTTGTTGCCTGGGAGGGTGGCAGAGCCCTGGGCCAGGCTGCCCAGAGAGGCTGTGGAGTCTCCTGCTCTGGAGACATTCCCAACGCGGCTGGTTCCTGTGGGATCTGCTGGAGGTGCCCCTGCTCTCCAGGGGGGGACACTGGGTGGTCTCCAGAGGTCCTGGCCCACCTCACCCCTGTGACTCTGAGCCCTGGGCCAGGCTGCCCAGAGAGGCTGTGGAGTCTCCTGCTCTGGAGACATTCCCAACGAGGCTGGTTCCTGTGGGACCTGCTGGAGGTGCCCCTGCTCTCCAGGAGGTTGGACTGATGATCTCCAGAGCTTCCTTCTCACCCCACCACGCTGTGTCTCTTCCACTGTGTTACCCAAGGTGTGTCCTTCTGTCCTGGAGAAGGCCACCAGCTGCCACTTGCTTGCAACAACCCTCTTGGGGTTGGTGGGACTGTGGTGGTTGAGGGAACAGGAGAAGGTCGAGGGACCTGGGGCTGATGAGCTGGAGAGGAGGAGACTGAGGGGGGGTCTCCTGAAGGCTGATGGATCTCTGCCACCCTCCCAGGCAACAAGTTCCTCCTCATGGGGAGCTGGAACTGCCCATGTTCCACCTGGTGCCCATTGCCCCTTGGCCTGTCCCTGGACACTGCTGACAAGAGCCTGGGCCCACCCTCCTGACCCCCCTGCAGATCTGGAGCAGCCTTCAGGAGACCCCCCCTCAGTCTCCTCCTCTCCAGCTCAACAGCCCCAGGTCCCTCAGCCTTTCCTCATGGCCCAGATGCTCCAGTCCCCTCAGCACCTTGGTGGCCCTTTGCTGGCCCCTCTCCAGCACCTCCTGCTCCTTCTGGGCAGCCCACACCTGGACCCAAATCCTCCCTCTGGTTTAATCCAGATCCTCCCTCTGGTTTAATCCAGTTCCTCCCTCTGGTTTAATCCAGCTCCTCCCTCTGGTTTAATCCAGATCCTCCCTCTGGTTTAATCCAGATCCTCCCTCTGGTTTAATCCAGATCCTCCCTCTGGTTTAATCCAGCTCCTCCCTCTGGTTTAATCCAGCTCCTCCCTCTGGTTTAATCCAGATCCTCCCTCTGGTTTAATCCAGATCCTCCCTCTGGTTTAATCCAGATCCTCCCTCTGGTTTGACTCCGGGGCCTCTCCAAGGATCTCCCAGCTCTCCAGGTGGGAACACACTGAGCACCAAGTCCCTCCAGAACCTCTTTGACCTGAGGAGACTTTGACCCAGGCTCGTTTTTTGGGGGGAACCCGATTGTCTGGACAGGATGAAGAGGCTCTGGTGGAGCAGGGGAGGAGCTGGGGGGCCCGTGCTGCACAAAATGGGTTGATTTCGGCAGGATTTGGTCCAAATGAAGCAGCGGGGCTGGTGACCTCACGTGGAGCTGGAGAACCCTCTGGAATCTGGAGTGGAACCGGAACGTGGCTCCGGGTGGGAGGGGAGGGGGAAGCAGCAGGAGCCAAAAATGCTCTTTTATTCCCTCCCACAAGAGCCTTTTCCCAAATTCATCCATTATTCCCCCAAAATTCATCCATTATTCCCCCCAAATTCATCCATTATCCCCCAAAATTCATCCATTATTCCCCCCAAATTCATCCATTATCCCCCAAAATTCATCCATTATTCCCCCCAAATTCATCAATTATTCCCCCAAATTCATCCATTATCCCCCAAATTAATCAATTATCCCCCAAATTCATAAATTATTCCCCAAAACTAATCCATTATTCCCCAAATTCATCCATAAAACAAAACAAAATATCAAAATAAAATAAAATAAAATAAAATAAAATAAAATAAAATATAGAAGTAAAATAAAATAAAAAAAAATAAAATGTAAAATAAAAAAGTAAAATAAAATAAAATGTAAAATAAAAAAGTAAAATAAAATAAAATAAAAAAATAAAAAATAAAATATTAAATCAAATTAAATTAAATTAAATTAAATTAAAAAGATAAAGTTTAAAATAAAATAACAAACCCAAATAAAATAAGGTAGAAAAGAAAAGAAAATTTAGAAAGTATTAAATAAAAAATAAAATAGAAAAGAAACTATAAAAAATTGAAATGAAATGAAATGAAAAATTCAAAACAAACAAAAAAATACATGATAAAAGCCCAACCAAATCAATCCCCTCAAAACCATCAAAAAACCCAAATAATATCAAAAAACCCAAAATTTAAGACCCCCGAAGTATTTGAAATGCAAAAATATTTGAAAACCGAAAAACAGAGGGAAAAAAACCCTCAAAAATATGAAACGAAAAAAAATTTCAATGACAAAAAATAGAAAAAGCAAAAATATGAAAACCCAAAAAATAGTAAAAAAAGCCCAAAAATATTTAAACCCCCCAAAATATATTAAAAAATAGTATTAAAAAACAAAATAAAAAACAAAAAACCCTCCAAAAATATAAAAAAACCAAAAAAAATACAAAAAGAGCGA
>JAJGQW010000125.1:171937-201760 GCA_020745705.1 Hemiprocne comata
CCAGAGGGGGCGGGAGCTGAGCTGGGGGGGGGGGAATGGGGCTGAGGATGGGGAGGGGGTAGCAGGGACCCCTGCAAAGGGGGGGACCCCCCACTGCCCCCCTGTCCCCAGTGGGGTGACCCTCCTATCTCAGCCCCACCCCATAATGGGGTGATCCCCCCCCTTAGCCCCCCCCCATAACGGGGTGATCCCCCCCATCTCAGCCCCCCCCCCCATAACGGGGTGATCCCCCCCCATCTCAGCCCCCCCACCCATAAAGGGGTGGCCCCCCCACTGTCCCCAGTGGGGTGATCCCCCCACATCAGCCCCCCTCCCCATAAAGGGGTGGCCCCCCCACCGCCCCCCCTGTCCCCAGTGGGGTCACCCCCCTATCTCAGCCCCCCCCCATAATGGGGTGATCCCCCCCCTTAGCCCCCCCCCCATAACGGGGTGATCCCCCCCATCTCAGCCCCCCCACCCATAAAGGGGTGGCCCCCCCCACCGCCCCCCCCTGTCCCCAGTGGGGTCACCCCTCCTATCTCAGCCCCACCCCATAATGGGGTGATCCCCCCCCTTAGCCCCCCCCCCATAAAGGGGTGACCCCCCCCCCCCTGTCCCCAGTGGGGTGACCCCCCCATTTCAGCCCCCCTCCCCATAAAGGGGTGACCCCCCCACCGTCCCCCCTGTGCCTAGTGGGGTGACCCCCCCTCTCAGCCCCCCTCCCCATAAAGGGGTGACCCCCCCCCTGTCCCCAGTGGGGTGATCCCCCCATCTCAGCCCCCCTCCCTATAAAGGGGTGACCCCCCCCCACTTCCCCCCCTGTCCCCAGTGGGGTGACCCCCCCATCTCAGCCCCCTCCCCATAAAAGGGGTGATCCCCCCCATTTTAGCCCCCTCCCCATAAAGGGGTGACCCCCCCATCTCAGCCCCCTCCCCATAAAGAGGTGACCCCCCCACTGTCCCCCTGCCCGCGGAGGGGTGACACCCCCCCCCCCCATTTCAGCCCCCTCCCCATAAAGGGGTGACCCCCCCCCCCCCCCCTCCCCTCCAGCCTCCCGGGGGGACAACCGGGGGGTCCCGTACCCGGTGCGGTGTCAGATCCACATCCCTCCAGATCGTCCGGTCCAGCGCCAATCGCCGCCACCTCCGGCAAACCCTACGGGGAGGCGGGAATCAGCACCGGGGGCCCGGTACCGATCCCGGTCCTGGTACCGGTGCTGATCCCGGTGCCGATCCCAGTGGTGCTCGGGAGGATCCTACCCGGCCGCCCGCAGCCGGTCCCGCAGCGGCAACAGCTCCAGAACCTGCAATAACACCGAATCCGGTAACACCGGTAACTCCGCCGCCTCCGCCATCTTGGCCGATTCACTTCCGCTTCCGCTCGAGCTCCCGGTAACTTCCGGTTCCGACTCGGGAGCGGCTGTGGCGGAGTGACGCAGGGTTCGGTGGGTACCGGGGGAGCTCTGGGGGGGTCGGAACCTCCTTATTTCACCCCTTTTCTTACCGACAGTCCCCCCCGATGCCTCTTTCCACCCTTCCCGGTGCCTCCTCCCGCCTCCCCGTTAACCCCCGGTATCCTCCCTCAGGCAACGATGATCGAAGTCGTCTGCAACGATCGTTTGGGCAAAAAAGTGCGGGTAAAATGCAAGTATCCACCCAAACCGGGGCCGGTAGGGGCGGGGGGAATTGAGGTGGTGGAGTGGGAGGGCTCCCGGTTCCCTCCCGGTTTCCTTAACGGTTCCGCCAGCACCGAGGATTCCATCCGCGACCTGAAGAAATTGATCGCGGCACAAACCGGGACCCGCTGGGATAAAATTGTCCTCAAGAAGTGGTGAGTGAGGCCGGGGCGGCGAGAAGCAGCCGCTGCCCCGGGATGGGGTGGGGGGGGTCCCGGAGGCCCCGTTCGGGGCCTCCGGGACCCCCCACCCCATCCCGGGGCACTGGAACCGGTACCGAGCGCCTGATAATTCTGTTTTCCGTCCTCGCAGGTACACTATTTTCAAGGATCATGTCACACTGGGCGACTGTATCCTTCCCGGGCCGGTATCCGGTGTTAACGGGGGTTCCCCGGGGGGGATCCACACTTTTATCCGCCCCCTATTTCCCTTTTCCTTAACTCCCTCCTCCAGATGAGATCCATGATGGCATGAACCTGGAGCTCTACTACCAGTAGCAGCCGCCGGTTCCCCCCCGGTTCCCCCCCGGTTCCCCCCCGGTTCTCTCTTCTCCCCCATCCCGGTTGTCGCCTCCCCTTTCCCTTCATGGAGCCGTATTGAGGCTTTCAACCCGCTCGTAGCTTCCCAAGAGTGTTGAAGTGGTTTATAATAAACGTGTTTGTGGAGATTTTCGTTGGTTTGTGGCTGCGGGGCTGGCGGGAACGGGACACCGGGAGCCGCCGAACCGGCAGGGGAACGAAGCGCTGCTTTTCCCTCCGCGTTTCTACTCCTTTTGCCCTCCCGCGGCCGCCGTCCCTGCCCAGGCCCCGCTTCCGACCTCAATGCGGCCTCCCGCCCGAAACCAATGAGCGTCAGAAGGGCGGGCTCTTCCACCAATGACAGCGCGCGTAGGTTGGGCGCCGCCTTCCCTCCGGCCAATAGGAGCAGGGAAAAGGCGGGTTCGCCCCGCCCCTCGCCGCGCCAATGGGGCCGGGCCCGGGTAAGGGCAGCGCAGCGGAGGGAAGATGGCGGAGGAGGAGAAGCTGCCCGCGGGCTGGGAGAAGCGCATGAGCCGCAGCTCCGGTACGAGGAAGGGCTGGGAGGGGGCGGTTTCCCTGCTCCATCCCGGGGTGGGGAAAACGGTACCGGCTCCGGGGGGAGGCGGGTTGGGCCTCGGGGGGAAAGGGGGGCGCGGTTACCGGGGGTGCGGCCCGGTGGGCCCGGCGGGGGCCTGAGGGGCTGCGAGCGGGGCCTGGAGAGCGGGGCTGAGACCCGGAGGGGTGCGGGGCGTCCTGTGCCTTTTTGGGGGGCGGTTTGTGGGGGTCCCTGCTCCTCTGGGGCTCCTTGAGGGGGGCGGGATTTGTGGGTCAGGTCGGTGTTTTCAGCGGGGTTTGGGTTTTTGTGGGTCAGGCCGGCGCTTTCGGCGGGATTTTGGTCTTCGTGGGGAGTTTTTCCACCCTGAGCGGCTAAAAGCAGCACCCGGGAGGTCGCGTTTGTCCTTCCTCTGGTGGGGATGAGGAGGCTGAGGGAGAAAAGGGGCCTGGGAGATGCTTTTTGAATCCGAATTCCCGTGGTTGAAGCGTCCTGGAGGGAGGGAGGGGGCTCCGCGACTGGCTGGATTTAGGAGATTGAGGCTGTTGGGATTGGAAATGGGAATTTTGGTCCATGATCCGCGCTGTGGAGGCTGAAAATCACCGGGTTCAAACGCCGAATGTGGCAAAAAGGGGCTTGATTTTCTGCTCCCTCGGGAAATCCGGGCTGTCCTGTGCAGGAAAACCTGCTTTTTGGGGTGGGGAAAGGGGGGTTTTTGGTAAGGAAAGGTGTGTGCAGCACAAAGGTGTGACAGGAACGGGGGTTGTGGGCCCAAGAAGGTGGGTTTTGGGGGTCAAGAAATGGGTTTTGGGGGTCGGGGAGGTGGTTGTGGGGGTTAAGAGCAGATTTTGGGGTCAAGTTGCTGGTTCTGGGAACCAGGGAGCAGATTCTTGGGGCCAGGGAGCAGATTTTTGGGGATCAGGAGCTGTTCTTGGGGTCAAGTTGCTGGTTCTGGGAACCATGGAGTGGATTTTTGGGGATCAGGAGCTGTTTTTGGGGTCAAATTGCAGGTTCTGGGAACCAGGGAGCAGCTTTTTGGTGCCGAGGAGCAGCTTTTTGGGGATCAGGAGCTGATTTTGGGGATCAGGAGCTGTTTTTGGGGTCAAGTTGCTGGTTCTGGGAACCAGGGATCAGGTTTTTGGGGCCAGGGAGCAGATTTTTGGGGATCAGGAGCTGTTCTTGGGGTCAAGTTGCTGGTTTTGGGGATCAGGGAGTGGATTTTTGGGGATCAGGAGCTGGTTTTGGGGATCAGGAGCTGTTCTTGGGGTCAAGTTGCTGGCTCTGGGAACCATGGAGTGGATTTTTGGGGTTCAGAGAGCTGGTTTTGGGGATCAGGAGCTGGTTTTGGGATATAGGGAGCTGTTTTGGGGGTCAAATTGCAGGTTCTGGGAACCAGGGAGCAGCTTTTTGGTGCCGAGGAGCAGATTTTTTGGGATTAGGGAGTGGATTTTTGGGGCTCAGGAGCTGATTTTGGGGATCAGCAGCAGATTTTGGGGTCAAGTTGCTGGTTCTGGGAACCAGGGATCAGATTTTTGGGGATCAGGAGCTGGTTTTGCGGGTCAGGGAGCTGTTCTTGGGGTCATGTTGCTGGTTCTGGGAACCATGGAGTGGATTTTTGGGGATCAGGGAGTGGATTTTTGGGGATCAGGGAGTGGATTTTTGGGGATCAGGAGCTGGTTTTGGGGATCAGGAGCTGGTTTTGGGGTCAAATTGCAGGTTCTGGGAACCAGGGAGCAGCTTTTTGGTGCTGAGGAGCAGATTCTCGGAGCCAGGGAGCTGTTTTTGGGGATCAGGGAGTGGATTTTTGGGGATCAGGAGCTGTTTTTGGGGATCAGGATCTGCTTTTGGGATTCAGGGAGCTGTTTTTGGGGTCAAATTGCAGGTTCTGGGAACCAGGGAGCAGCTTTTTGGTGCCGAGGAGCAGATTCTCAGAGCCAGGGAGTGGATTTTTGGGGGATCAGGGAGTGGATTTTTGGGGATCAGGAGCTGCTTTTGGGATTCAGGGAGCTGTTTTGGGGTCAAATTGCAGGTTCTGGGAACCAGGAAGCAGCTTTTCGGTGCCGAGGAGCAGATTCTCGGAGCCAGGGAGCGGATTTTTGGGGACCAGCCGCACATTTTTGGGGGGCCAGCACCCGATTCCGTGTTTCTCTAGGAACCGTTTGTTGACCCCAGCCCCTTTATTATATTTTTTATTTTTTTTTTTTCGTCAGGCCGCGTTTATTACTTCAACCACATCACCAACGCCAGCCAGTGGGAGCGGCCGAGCGGCGGCGGCAGGAACGGGCAGGGGGAGCCCAGCAAGGTCCGGTGCTCACACCTCCTGGTCAAACACAACCAGTCCAGGAGACCCTCGTCCTGGAGGCAGGAGAAGATCACACGGACCAAAGATGAGGCGCTGGAGCTTATCAATGGCAAGTAAATTCCGGAGAAAAAGCGAAAAAAGGAAAAAAAAAAAAAGCGCGCTTAAACCCCCGGCGTTTTAAGGCCCGATTCGCGGCCCGGGGCTGAAAGGTTCTTCAAAAAGGGTTTTGGCGGGTTCAAAATCCCTCCGGGTGTTTAACAGCGTTTTGGTGTGTCAGGGACTTGCTAAAACCAAGTTTATTTTTAAGCAAAACGGCCTGAAAACGGAGTGTTTTGCTGGGTGATAAACAGGGCCCCTCCGGCTTCGCCTTGTGTTGGGTTTTCTGACTCTATTCAGTTTGTGTTTTCTTTGTAAATGTGGCTTTTCCTGTGAAAAAAATAAAGCGATTTCAAGCTAAACTAAATGTTCTTTAAACATTTCTTTGCTGTCACCCCACTCCTTTTTTGCCCGAATGGTATAAAATCAGAAGGAACTTGGACCCAAGTTGCTCGGAGGAGGCTTTTGTGGGTTTTTCCTCAAGTCCTCGGCTCCACAACCTCCATTTTGGGCAGTAAAATCGAATTTAGGTCGTTTTTCCTGCAGGGTTCGTTGTTTGTTACTCGGGGTTTTGAATCTGGTTTGTTTGTTCCTCGGGGTTTTTTAGTCTGTTTTTCCTCAAGGTTTTTAGTCTCTGGGTTTTTTTTTTCCCCTCAGGGTTTTTTAAGCTGGCCTTTTTTTTTCCCTCAGGGTTTTTAATGGTTTTTCTTCAGAGTTTTAATGGGTTTTACTCTCTTTTTTTTTTTCCTCAGGGTTTTTAATGTTTTTTTTTCCTCAGGGTTTTTAATCTGTTTTTTTTTTCCTCAGGGTTTTTAATATGTTTTTTTTTCCTCAGGGTTTTTACTCTTTCTTTTTTTTTTTTTTCTCAGGGTTTTTAATGTTTTTTTTCTTCAGGGTTTTAATGGTTTTTAATCTGTTTTTCCTCAGGGTTTTTAATGTTTTTTTTTCCTCAGGGTTTTTAATGTTTTTTTTTCCCTCAGGGTTTTTAATGTTTTTTTTTCCCTCAGGGTTTTTAATGTTTTTTTTCCCTCAGGGTTTTTAATGTTTTTTTTCCCTCAGGGTTTTTAATGTTTTTTTTCCCTCAGGGTTTTAATGTTTTTTTCTTCAGAGTTTCTAATGTTTTTTAATCTGGTCTTTTTTTCCTCAGGGTTTTAATGGTTTTTTTCCTCAGGGTTTTAATGGTTTTTTTTCGTCAGGGTTTTAATGGTTTTTTTTCCTCAGGGTTTTAATGGTTTTTTTCCTCAGGGTTTTAATGGGTTTTTTTCCTCAGGGTTTTAATGGTTTTTTTCCTCAGGGTTTTAATGGTTTTTTTCCTCAGGGTTTTAATGGTTTTTTTCCTCAGGGTTTTAATGGTTTTTTTTCCTCAGGGTTTTTAATGGTTTTTTTTCCTCAGGGTTTTAACGGTTTTTAATCTGTTTTTCCTCAGGGTTTTAATGGTTTTTAACCTGTTTTTCCTCAGGGTTTTTAACGTTTTTTTTTCCTCGGGATTTTTCATGTGGGGTTTGTTGTTTTTTTCCTCCTTCAGGGTTTTAAAAACCTTCAGGGTTTTTAACCCTTTTTCCTCGGGGCTTTTTTCATCCGTTTCCCCTCAGGGTTTTGAACGGGGGGAAGTTCCAGGTCCAGCTGCTCCTGGATGTTTGGAGCAGGAGGAATTTGGGGTGAAGTTGTGATGAAACTGCTCGTTTGGGGCAGTTTTGTCTCTTTTTGGTCTCACCTGATTCTTCCCTTCTCCTTCCCAGCTTCAGAGGGAGGATCAGGAGGATGTTTGGGTTCTTCTCCAGTCAGTTCTCTGTTCCATTAGGGGTGGATTCTCAATGAAATGAATTCTTAATTAAATTAATGTTTAATTCTCAATCAAATCAATTCTCAACCAAATCGATTCTCAATTAAATGAATGAATTCCCAATGAAATTAATGATGGATTCTCAATGAAATGAATGATGAGCTCTCAAATGAATGAGATGAATTCTCAATCAAATGAATTCTTAATTAAATTAATGATGAATTCTCAATGAAATGAATGATGAACTCTCAAATTAATGAGATGAATTCTCAATCAAATGAATTTTTAACTAAATTAATGATGAATTCCCAATGAAATTAATGATGAATTCTCAATGAAATCAATTCTCAATTGAATTAATGAAGTCTCAATAAAATGAATAATGAACTCTCAAAATGAATTTTTAATTAAATTAATGAGATGAATTCTCAATGAAATGAATTCCCAATGAAATTAATGATGAATTCCCTATGAAATGAATTCTCAATCAAATAAATTCTCAAATTAATGAGATGAATTCTCAATCAAATGAATTCTCAATTCCCAATGAAATTAATGATTCTCAATCAAATCAATTCTCAATTAAATTAATGAATTCCCAATGAAATGAATGATGAACTTTCAAATTAATGAGATGAATTCTCAATCAAATGAATTCTCAATGAAATGAATGATGAATTCTCAACCAAATCAATTCTCAATCAAATTAATGAATTCCCAATGAAATTAATGATGAATTCTCAATGAAGTGACTTCTCAACGATGAATTCTCAATCAAATCAATTCTCAATCAAATTAATGATGAATTCTCAATCAGGTGCCTTTTCCATCAAATGATGCTGGAACATTTTGAGCAGGTTGGTGGCCTCAGATCCTCCTCAGAGGGGGAATAATTCCCATTTTTGGGAGGGAAAGTTGTCTTTTCAGCTCTGGAAAAAAAAAAAAAGGTACTTGAGCAGCTTTCTGAGATGTTTGGAAACCTGAATGTTTTTATTTAGTCTCCACAATTGTTGTGATTTTGGGTTCATTTGGGTGCTTTTCTTTGAGGTGCTTGAGAAAGGGGGAGGGGGAAAGAAACAGCTTCAAATTTCCTTGGGAAAGATGAAGCTGAAGCCCAACAGCTCCAGAGCTTCTTTCAGCATCTCCCTCAAAAGGCCAAAATTCTGGTTAAAACCCATTTAATTTAATCCCTCCCCGTGGTCTCGGTCAAATCCAGGAGGGAATTAATTCCTCTGGATGGGAATAGCCAAAAAAATGAATCCCCAACCCATTTTCCACCCGTGTTTGTCCCAGTGATGTGGTTCCTGGGAAGGTTGTTGGGGAACATCAGGTTATGAGTCTTTATTTTATGGTGGATCCTTGAAAATGGAGTTGAAATTCAGTTTTTCGAGTGGTTGAAGTTTGGTGGGAGGCAGGATCTCCAGCTCCTGGTGTTGAGGAACATCTTGGTGGATGTGCTGGGCCTGGGGAACATCTCCAGAACATGGAGTTGGCTGAATCAACCACCTGTAGATCAGAGACTCTGGGATTATTCCTTTAGACAATAAAAATCCCAGAAAGAAGTTGGATCAGGGAGCAATTTGCTCCCAGAGAAGAGGGAACAAACCTAAAATCAGTGTCTTTGGGTAGAGGAACTTGGTTGATGGGTCAAGTATTCCATCTGAGGGGGTTTCTTTGATAGGAGAGTAGAGGGGTGAAGAGGAGGTGGGTGGTTCCTAATTCTTTAAAAAAGGTGTCATGGGGAGTGAGGTGGTGGAGGTTGGTTGGGATGAGGTGATGGGGTTGGGGTGAAGAGGAGGTGGAGGTTGGGTTGGGGTGAAGAGGAGGAGGTGGAGGTTGGGTTGGGGTGAAGAGGAGGTGGAGGTTGGGTTGGGGTGAAGAGGAGGTGGAGGTTGGGTTGGGGTGAAGAGGAGGTGGAGGAGGTTGGGTTGGGGTGAAGAGGAGGAGGTGGAGGTTGGGTTGGGGTGAAGAGGAGGAGGTGGAGGTTGGGTTGGGGTGAAGAGGAGGAGGTGGAGGTTGGGTTGGGGTGAAGAGGAGGAGGTGGAGGTTGGGTTGGGGTGAAGAGGAGGAGGTGGAGGTTGGGTTGGGGTGAAGAGGAGGAGGTGGAGGTTGGGTTGGGGTGAAGAGGAGGAGGTGGAGGTTGGGTTGGGGTGAAGAGGAGGAGGTGGAGGTTGGGTTGGGGTGAAGAGGAGGAGGTGGAGGTTGGGTTGGGGTGAAGAGGAGGAGGTGGAGGTTGGGTTGGGGTGAAGAGGAGGAGGTGGAGGTTGGGTTGGGGTGAAGAGGAGGAGGTGGAGGTTGGGTTGGGGTGAAGAGGAGGAGGTGGAGGTTGGGTTGGGGTGAAGAGGAGGAGGTGGAGGTTGGGTTGGGGTGAAGAGGAGGAGGTGGAGGTTGGGATGAGGTGAAGAGGAGGTGGAGGTTGGGATGGGGTGAAGAGGAGGAGGTGGAGGTTGGGATGGGGTGAAGAGGAGGAGGTGGAGGTTGGGATGGGGTGAAGAGGAGGAGGTGGAGGTTGGGATGAGGTGGAGTTGGAGGACTTGGCTCCCCAGGTGCTTTTCCAGTAGGTGAGAACATCTCCAGGAACATGGAGCAATGTCCATTTTGAGCCTGATCCTGATAGTGAAGGGACCAAAACCCCTTCATCCCTCCCCAGGCACCAGTTTGGTTCTGCCTGAACTTCTCGTGAAGGTTTTTCAGCCTCACTTGGACTCTCCCTCTTTCCCAGACCCCGGGTTTATTCCACCTCTCCCTTATCTCCTATTTTAGGTGACTTTTTTCCCCAAAATGTCATTTTTCACCCCCAGAATTTCAACTTCTTTCAGTTCCTACCTGTGCAGAAACCCCCCCCTGTCCAGCCCAGTGATTGGTTCCCACCTGGTGGTTCTCACAAGCCCCTGGTGTCTCCAAGCCCCATCCACCCTGCCCTTGGACACTTCCAGGGATGGGGCAGCCACCTTGAAGATCATCCAGGTGGTCTCCAAGATCCCTTCCAAACCATGCCATGATCTGAAGACCACCCAGTCCCAACCCCCCTGCATGGGCAGGGACACCTCCCACCAGCCCAGGTTGCTCCAAGCTCCATCCAACCTGCTCTTGGACACTTCCAGGGATGGGGCAGCCACCTTGAAGATCATCTAGTGGATCATCTAGGTGGCCTTTAAGGTCCCTTCCGACCCAATCTAAAGACCATCTAGAGCCAACCCTGCAGGACCTGGTACTTGGCTTTGTTGAACTTCATACCATTGGCCTCAACCCATGGATCCAGCCTGTCCAGGTCCCTCTGTAGAGCCTCAACCCATGGATCCAGCCTGTCCAGGTCCTTCTGCAGAGCCTCAACCCATGGCTCCAGCCTGTCCAGGTCCCTCTGTAGAGCCTCAACCCATGGATCCAGCCTGTCCAGGTCCCTCTGTAGAGCCTCAACCCATGGATCCAGCCTGTCCAGGTCCTTCTGTAGAGCCTCAACCCATGGATCCAGCCTGTCCAGGTCCTTCTGTAGAGCCTCAACCCATGGATCCAGCCTGTCCAGGTCCTTCTGCAGAGCCTCAACCCATGGCTCCAGCCTGTCCAGGTCCCTCTGCAGAGCCTCAACCCATGGATCCAGCCTGTCCAGGTCCTTCTGTAGAACCTCAACCCATGGATGCAGCCTGTCCAGGTCCCTCTGTAGAACCTCAACCCATGGCTCCAGCCTGTCCAGGTCCCTCTGCAGAGCCTCAACCCATGGATCCAGCCTGTCCAGGTCCTTCTGCAGAACCTCAACCCATGGATCCAGCCTGGCCAGGTCCTTCTGCAGACCCTCCTACCCTCGAGCAGATCAGCACTCCCACCCAACTTGGTGTCACCTGCAAACTGGTCCCCTCGAGCCCCTCATCCCCAGGACCAAGCCCTGGGGGACACCCCTCCTGACCAGCCCCCAACTGGGCTGAACCCCCTTGATCACGACTCTTTGGACCCAACCATCCAACCAGTTTTTAACCCAACAAAGCCTTGTGTCCATCCAAGCCACCAGCAGCCAGCTTCTCCAGGAGAATGCTGAGGGAAACCTTGTCCAAGGCCTTGCTAGAGTCAAGGTGGACAACATCAAGGGGGTGTTGATTGCCAGCTGGCTGAACATGAGCCAGCAGTGTGTCCAGGTGGCCAAGAAGGCCACCAGCATCCTGGTCTGCATCAGGAATGGTGTGACCAGCAGGACCAGGGAGGTTCTCCTGCCCCTCTGCTCGACCTTGGTGAGGCTGCATCTCGAGCACTGGGGGAAGTTCTGGGCCCCTCAGGACAAGGAGGACATGGAGGGGCTGGAGAGTGTCCAGAGAAGAACCACCAAGCTGGGGAAGGGTCTGGAGGACAAGTCATATGAGGAGAGGCTGAGGGAGCTGGGGGTGTCCAGCCTGGAGAAGAGGAGGCTGAGGGGAGACCTCATTGCTCTCCACAACTCCCTGAGAGGAGGTTGTGGTGAGGTGGGTGTTGGGCTCTTCTCCCCGGTGACCAGCGATGGGACAAGAGGAAACGGGGTCCAGTTGCTCCAGGGGAGGTTCAGGTTGGACATGAGGAAGAACTTCTATCCTGAAGGACACATCAGGATGGAACAGGCTGCCCAGGGAGGGGGTGGAGGAGGCACCATCCCTGGAGATGTTCAGAAAAGGGGTGGACGTGGTGTTCCATAAGATGGTTGGGGTTGTAGGGTGGATGGTTGGACTTGATCATCTCGAAGGTCTTTTCCAACCTTGATGATGATTCTTTCACGGGGACCCCAGTTTTAGGGGTCCAAGGAGTCAATCTTCCCCTCCCACCGTGGAAGCCCCAAGTTGGGGGCAGGTCTGAAGGTTCAATGTTGGGTCCAAAATAGAGGAAGAAAAGCCCCTCTTGGCTCCTTGGGGCAGGTGGAGCTGCTCAAGTCCCACTTCTCCTCCTACATCTCATCATCTTACAACAACCAGGATCAAATCTCCTGCTGGTGGGAGGTGCCTGCGGGTTGGACCAGCGGTGGCTTGAGGTTCTAATGAGTAATTAATGATGCTAATGAACGAGGTGAAGCTGGTGGAGCCGTGTGAAAACACACCAGGAGGTTCTCCAGGACTAGTGGTGAAAATCAACCCCCGGGGTGGTGGCATCAGCGCTTCCCTCGTCCCCCGGGGACCAATAATTAATTAGTCATTCACTTAAATTAATGGCTCCCTAATCACCTTCATCCAGCTGGTGGTTGGGAGGTATCATCCCTTCCTTCCCAGGTGCCCTCAGCAGGAGGTGACAGGGAGGTCCTCTCTGCTCCAGGAGGCTTCAGAGCAGGGTGAAGATTTGCCTGAAGATGAGAGATTTTTATTTTTTTTTTCACCTTTTAAAAAGCTTTTTTTGGACAATTAATTAACTCCTGGGGTGGGTGGGGGGTTGTTGTGGTTTTTTTTTTTTTGGGGGGTTGAATTCCCACCAAGCCCTCCTGACCCCAGAACTTCTGACCTGAGTTGAAGCCCCACCCATAAATCCCTGGACTCCAGGGGCAGGAGGGGGTGGAATAATTTTAATTGTCGTTTATTATCGAATAATAAAACCAAAACAGGCCCCGACCTGAAAGGAGGAAACAAACTTGGGGAGATAAAACCAAGAGGAGCTTTTTTGGTGCCTTCTGGGGGATGTTGGTCACGTTGAGTTCTGGTCCTTCAGTCGTGGTGGGGGTTTGGGGACAGATGTGGGGGTTTGGGGACAGATGTGGGGGTTTGGGGACAGATGTGGGGGTTCCTGCCCATCTCGAAGTGTTTGGGGTGGGGTTTTTTGGTTTTTTTGGCCCCTCTTTTCCCTCCCTGACCAAATGATTGTCCCTCTTCTCCCCAGGCTACATCCAGAAGATCAAGTCAGGAGAAGAGGATTTTGAATCTCTGGCCTCTCAGTTCAGTGATTGCAGCTCAGCCAAAGCTGGAGGAGATCTGGGCGCCTTCGGGAGAGGTGGGTTGGGTTGAGGAAGGTGAATTCCAGGCCAGGGCTTGGATGGCTTCATTAGTTCTTTAATTAGAATCATTAAATTGTGGGGAGGTGGGGCCGGGAGCTGGTGGTGGGACAGAGCTCAGAGGGTTGGGATCAATGGAGGAGGGTGGAGATGGAGGCCTGAGGTCCTGGTGTCCCTCAGGGGTCAGAACTTGGTCTGGTCTTGGTCGACATCTTCATCAGCGACCTGGAGGAGGGGACAGAGGGATGTTCTGGGCAGTTCTCCAGAGGTGTCCCCCCCCCAGGACAGCAGAGCAGAGGGGCAGGAGAACCTCCCAGCCCTCCTGCCCACACTCATGGGATGGTTTGGGTTGGAAGGACCTTCAGGATCATCTAGATCCAACCCCCACCACAGGCAGGGCCACCTCCCAGCAGCCCAGGTGTCTCCAAGCCCCATCCAACCTGCCCTTGGACACTTCCAGGGATGGAACAACCACCTTAAAGATCATCTAGGTGGTCTTTAAGGTCCCTTCCAAACCATTCTATGGTCTGAAGACCTCCCAGTCCCACCCCTTTCTATGGGCAGGGCCACCTCCCACCAGCCCAGGTGTCTCCAAGCCCCATCCAACCTGCCCTTGGACACTTCCATCACCCACAGCCCCTCCAGGAAACCCCTTCCCCCTCAGACGACCCTCATCTCCAACCTCAACCTCCCCAGTTCCAATTTCCAGCCACGGTTCATCCCAACTCCCTTGCTGAGGAAGGTCTTGGGCTGAAGGGACCTTCTCTGGTGTCTCCTCTCCACAGGTCAGATGCAGAAACCCTTTGAAGATGCCTCCTTCGCTCTGAGGGCTGGTGAGATGAGCGGCCCCGTGTTCACAGACTCAGGGATCCACATCATCCTACGCACGGAGTGAAGTGCCTTGGTGCCACCTTGGGCAGGAAAAGGGTGAGGGCTGGGGTGGGGTGGGGTGGGGGGAGAAGAAAGGCAAAGAAAAACCAACCAAAAAAAGAAAAAAAAAACAACCCCCAAACAACCCGAGCGAACGAAAACCTCCTCCGACCCTGCGCTCTCCTCGACGAACTTCATACCTAATCTTAAAAGGAAAACAAAACAAAAACCAACCAAAAATTAAAAAAAAAAAAGCTCATTTCATATCTCAGCATCTTCTGTGGCACCTGAGATGGTGGATTTTCATCCCACCTGCAGAGATGCCCAGGGTGAGAAGGCCCCACCTCCCCCCCCCCCAAAATCAGACAGCAGGATCCTCCCTCAGCAGAATGTTCCAGAGGCTGCTGGACGTGTCACAGCTGCTGGAGTGAGGAGTGACATGGCTCCAGGAATTGTCACTGCTGGAGGTGACACCTCAGTGCTTCCCACCCCCTGTAGAGTATTTATTGCAGCCAAGGTGACCGTGACCTCTGGTGCTACGATGGAACGACCTCCCCACCCACCCACCCACCCACCCACCCACCCACCCCTGCATGGCTCCTGCCACACGCGGTTGGAACCCCAAGTGGAGGCTGTTGGGGCTGCAGCCCGGGCCTGCTGGTTGGTGGAACTGGTTTCTGAAAGCCACCAGTGTGGCCAGGAGAAGGATCTTCTCGAGAAGGTCTCGCACCAGCAGCCAGCTCGACGTGGGGCACCTCCGTGGCCGTCCGTAGCTCCTTCTGTCCACGGGATCCCAACCAGGGTCCCTCCCTCTGTCCCCTCTGGGATCCCTCCCTCTATTCCCACTGGGATCTCCTCCAGGATCCCTCCCTCTGTCCATGGTGGGATCCCTCCCTCTATTCCCACTGGGATCTCCTCCAGGATCCCTCCCTCTGTCCCCGGTGGGATCCCTCCCTCTATT
Organism: Hemiprocne comata; assembly: GCA_020745705.1. Taxonomy (NCBI): domain Eukaryota; kingdom Metazoa; phylum Chordata; class Aves; order Apodiformes; family Apodidae; genus Hemiprocne; species Hemiprocne comata. The sequence goes on from JAJGQW010000125.1 coordinate 186,604, forward strand.
CCCACTGGGATCTCCTCCAGGATCCCTCCCTCTGTCCCTGGGGGGATCCCTCCCTCTGTCCCCACTGGGATCCCTCCCTCTATTCCCACTGGGATCCCCTCCAGGATCCCTCCCTCTGTCCCCTCCAGGATCCCTCCCTCTGTCCCCGGGGGGATCCCTCCCTCTATTCCCACTGGGATCCCCTCCAGGATCCCTCCCTCTGTCCCCGGGGGGATCCCTCCCTCTGTCCCCACCAGGATCCCTCCCTCTGTCCCCACTGGGATCCCCTCCGGGATCCCTCCCTCTGTCCCCACTGGGATCCCCTCCAGGATCCCTCCCTCTGTCCCCACCAGGATCCCCTCCAGGATCCCTCCCTCTGTCCCCACCAGGATCCCTCCCTCTGTCCCTGGTGGGATCCCTCCCTCTGTCCCCACCAGGATCCCTCCCTCTGTCCCCTCTGGGATCCCCACCAGGATCCCTCCCTCTGTCCCTGGGGGGATCCCTCCACTCCTCCCACCACTCTGACTCCAACTTGAAGATGCCTTTTTGCTCCCCAACCCAAACCAGAAGCCCAGGCCCGGTCGTTGCCACCACAGGAGGATCCGGAGCCGCCCAGGTCTCCGTACGTTGGGTCCATCCCATCCCAGCCTTGAGCTCACTCCATGGATTCCACGGGCTGGACTGGATTGTGGAGTTCCAGCTCTGCCCAGAAGGCTCTTGGATCTCTTGGTTGGTTTTCCTCCAGCTCCTCTCCATCCACTCGTGGTTTCCACGCTGTAGGTCCCTGGTTCCACGCGACGTCGCTTCATCCTCAGCAAAATCAAACCGGGGAGGATAAAAACACCCCTTAAACCCCAGCTTTTTGGTCCAGTGCAAAACCAGTTGTACAGCCCCAGTTTCTCTCCAGCAGCAAAATAAAACCCTCTCCAAGGAAAACGTTTCAAGCTCTGGTCTTGATTCTTTCTCCTCCTTTCGCCCCCGGGGAGGTCTTGGTGCTTCTGGTGGAACCTCTGCAGCAGGTGCTGGGTTGGCTCTGCTGGGCTGGTGGTTTCTTTCTTCAGGCCTGTGAGGTGCTGAGGAAAAAAAAACAAACCTCCCCTGAACTTGTCTCAAGGTCTAAGTTGAGATTCTGAAGGTGTAAATGGAGACCATCAAGTCCTCAGGTTGTGAGTTGATGTTCTCAAGCCACAGGTTAAGATTCTCCAGCTCTAAGTTACGATTCTTGAGGTAGAAGTTGATCCTCTCGAGTTCTAAGTTGAGAATCTCAAGTTGTAAGTTAAGATTCTTCCATTATAAGTGAATATTCTCAGGTTATGATTTAATATTCTTAAGCCATAAGTGAATTTGCTGAGGTGTAAGTCAAGATTCTCAAGGTGTCAATTAATAATCTTGAGGTAGAAGTGAATATTCTGAAGTATAAGTTGAGATTCTCAAACTATGAATTAATATTCTCAAATTTTAAGTGGAGATACTTGAATTTTAAATGAAGTTCTTTGAATTTTAAGTGAAGATCCTTGAATTTTAAGTGAAGATCCTTGAATTTTAAGTGAAGATCCTTGAATTTTAATTTCTTTGATTCTAAGTGAAGATCCTTGAATCTAAGTGAAGATCCTTGAATCTAAGTGAAGATCCTTGAATTTAAGTGAAGTTCTTTGAATTTTAAGTGAAGTTCTTTGAATTTTAAGTGAAGTTCTTTGAATTTTAAGTGAAGTTCTTTGGATTCTAAGTGAAGATCCTTGATTCTAAGTGAAGATCCTTGATTCTAAGTTATTTGATTCCAAGTGAAGATCCTTGATTCCAAGTGAAGATCCTTGATTCCAAGTGAAGATCTTTGATTCCAAGTGAAGATCTTTGAATCTAAGTGAAGTTCTTTGAATCTAAGTGAAGATCCTTGAATTCCATGTGAAGATCCTTGAAGTCTAAGTTTAGCCTCTCAAGCCATAAGTGAAGATCCTCAACTCTAAGTGAAGATTCTTCAATAATAAGTGAAGATCCTCCAATTCCAAGTGAATGTTCTCAAGTTCTCGGTGCATTTTTTTCTCCTCTGGTCTCCCTGGTTCCGCGTCCGTCTCTCATCTCGCCCACCCTGCTCAAAACTCCTCTTTCCATCCCCTAAAACCTTTTAAAACCCAATCACTGCTACTCAAGAAGGGGGGGGGGGGGAGAAAATGGTCCTTGCAGGGGAATCTCCTCCCTCTTTTCCACCAGGTTGAGGTGTTGGAGTTAAAACCAACCGCGACGTCGAGCGGCTCCCGGGGCCGTCGGGTCGGGTGGTGGTTTTTTTTTTTCTTCTCCCTCACCCCGTTTTTTGGAGGTGGGAAAAGTCAACGTCTCCGTGTCCTCCCCGCTGGGTCATGCTGATGAAACCCAACCTGGGGGTGATGTTGCACTTCTGGTGGACGCTGAGGAGATGGGAGGAGTTGGTTTCCATGGTGATGCATCGATCGGAAAGGCAGGATGGAAATGACAAACCGGCCCGGCTCAGGGGGACGAGGAGGTGAGAACTTCTCCCCCCAAAAATAGACAAACCACCTCAAATAACGTGGTGGTGGCAGGAAAGCAGGAGCCAGAGGAGATAAAAGCAACTGGAGATGTCATCTCGGGTTGGAAATGGGGTAAAATCCGGCAAAAGCAGCAGCAGGGAAGAGGCTTTTTGAAGCTGCGGTGGATTTGGTTCCCCACCATCGTTCTGCTGCAGTTGGGTGATCCCGTGGTGGGTTCAGACCTTCAGGAGAAGGTGGGGAGCAGGGGGAGGATCAGCTCTGACCACAGGGAGAAGGTGGAGGAGGTGGTTGTGGAAAAAAAATGAGGTGGTGGGGGGAGCGGGAGGTGGCCATGGAGAAAAGAGGAGGGAGAGGGTCCTGGAGATGGTGAGGCCATGAAAAAGAGATGGTGGGACAGGCTCTCCCCACCCTCCCAGGGAAGAATTTCCTCCTCGTCTCCAACCTCAAGCTCCCTCTGCCACTTTCAAGCCATCCCCCCTGGTCCCATCCCTCCTGCCCTTGGCCAAAGTCCCTCCCCAGCTTGGAGGGAGCAGAGACCGACCCCCCCTGGTCCAACCTCCTCTCAGGCAGTTGCAGAGCCAGAAGGTCTCCCCTCAGCCTCCTCTTCTCCAGGCTGGACACCCCCAGCTCCCTCAGCTGCTCCTCACAAGTTCTCCAGCCCCTTCTCCTTGTCCTCCAGCCCCTTCCCCTTGTCCTCCAACCCCTTCTTTGTCCTCCAGCCCCTTCTCCTTGTCCTCCAGCCCCTTCTCCTTGTCCTCCAGCCCCTTCTCCTTGTCCTCCAGCCCCTTCTCCTTGTCCTCCAGCCCCTTCCCCATGTCCTCCAACCCCTTCTTTGTCCTCCAGCCCCTTCCCCTTGTCCTCCAGCCCCTTCCCCTTGTCCTCCAGCCCCTTCCCCATGTCCTCCAACCCCTTCCCCTTGTCCTCCAACCCCTTCTTTGTCCTCCAGCCCCTTCCCCATGTCCTCCAGCCCCTTCCCCATGTCCTCCAACCCCTTCTTTGTCCTCCAGCCCCTTCCCCTTGTCCTCCAGCCCCTTCTCCTTGTCCTCCAGCCCCTTCCCCTTGTCCTCCAACCCCTTCCCCTTGTCCTCCAGCCCCTTCCCCTTGTCCTCCAGCCCCTTCCCCATGTCCTCCAGCCTCTTCTTTGTCCTCCAACCCCTTCTCCTTGTCCTCCAGCCCCTTCCCCTTGTCCTCCAGCCCCTTCCCCTTGTCCTCCAGCCCCTTCTTTGTCCTCCAACCCCTTCCCCTTGTCCTCCAGCCCCTTCTTTGTCCTCCAGCCCCTTCCCCATGTCCTCCAGCCTCTTCTTTGTCCTCCAACCCCTTCCCCTTGTCCTCCAACCCCTTCCCCTTGTCCTCCAACCCCTTCTTTGTCCTCCACCCCCTTCCCCATGTCCTCCACCCCCATCCCCACCTCCAAACACCCCCCCAGCCCCTCAAACATCCTTCTCTCCTCAACGCATTAAAACACCCACCGACTCCAGCTCTTTTTAACGTGGCCCGGAGCAGCCCCAGAGGAAGAACCAACTCCCCCCCATCCCCAACATTCCCGCCGGCTCCTCTGCAGGTGCCACCTCCTCAGGAGGTGCCAGAACCTCTAGATGTAGCTCTTGAGCTGCACAAACCCGAGCTCCAACCCCCCCCCCGCTTCTTCTGCCTTCCCTGCAGGGCCATTTTGTGCCGCAGCTGCTCAGGGTTTGTCTCCCGCGGCCAATCGTGCCGCTAAAAATCCTTAATTGCCTCATCAACTGCATCTAATTGAGGCGCTTTTTTTTCCTCTCCCCACCCCCCCCCCACATCCCCAACCTCCTCTCTTCCCTTTTTTTCCCTCCTTTTCCCTCCCTTTTTTTCCCTCCTCTCTTCCCTTTTTTTCCCTCCTCTCTTCCCTTTTTTCCCTCCCTTTTTTCCCCTCCTCTCCTTTCACTCCCGGGCTGGCAGCTGCAGAGAAGCTCTTGGCAGCTTCCAAGGCTGAGGCCGGAGCATTTAGCTCCTCGCTAATGAACTTTTCCTGCTAATTAGTCGCCGGCGTTCCCAGCTCCGAGCAGAGCCAAGGGTCCCTGCTCCGGGCCTGGGCTGCTCCGGTTGCAAGAGTGAGGGGGAAAAAGAAGGAATTATGGAATGAGTTGGGTTGGAAATTGTCTCTGAGATCAGAGAATCGTGGAATTACGGAATGAGTTGGGTTGGAAACGACCCTTGAGGGCAGAGAATCGTGGAATCATGGGATGGTTTGGGTTGGAGGGACCTCAAAGACCATCTAGATCCAACCCCCACCACAGGCAGGGCCACCTCCCAGCAGCCCAGGTGTCTCCAAGCCCCATCCAACCTGCCCTTGGACACTTCCAGGGATGGGGCAGCCACCTTGAAGATCATCTAGGTGGTCTTCAAGGTCCCTTCCAACCCAAACCATTCCATGATCTAAAGACCATCTAGATCCAACCCCCACCACAGGCAGGGCCACCTCCCAGCAGCCCAGGTGTCTCCAAGCCCCATCCAACCTGCCCTTGGACACTTCCATCTTCTCCAGGAAACCTCTCCCAGGGTCTCCCCACCCTCAGAGGGAAGAATGTCATGGAATCATGGGATGGGTTGGGTTGGAAAAGACCTCAAAGATCATCTAGATCCAACCCCACCATGGGCAGGGCCACCTCCCAGCAGCCCAGGTGTCTCCAAGCCCCATCCAACCTGCCCTTGGACACTTCCAGGGATGGAGCAGGCACCCTGAAGATCATCTAGGTGGTCTTTAAGGTCCCTTCCAACCCAAACCATTCCATAATCTAAAGACCATCTAGATCCAACCCCTGCCACGGGCAGGGCCACCTCCCAGCAGCCCAGGTGTCTCCAAGCCCCATCCAACCTGCCCTTGGACACTTCCAGGGATGGGGCAGCCACAACTTCCCTGGCCCAGGCTCTCCCCACCCTCCCAGGGAAGAATTTCCTCCTAGATCATCAGGTCCAACCATTAAGCCCAACTGGACCAAGGCCACCACTAAACCATGTCCCTCACCACCATCTATGTGGCTTTTAGATCCCTCCAGGGATGTTTCTGAGGAACTTTGTCTCAGGGATGTTTTTGGGGGGATGTTTCTGAGGGACATTTGTCTCCAGGATATTTCTGAGGGATCTTTGTTTCTGAGGGACATTTCCAAGGGACTTTTCTCTCAGGATTGTTTCTGGGAGATGTTTTTGAAGGAACATTTCCAAGGGATGTTTCTGAGGGACATTTCCAAGGGGTGTTTTTCTCAGGGATGTTTCTGGGGGACATTTCCAAGGGGTGTTTATCTCAGGGATGTTTCTGAGGGACATTTCCAAGGGGTGTTTATCTCAGGGATGTTTCTGGGGGACATTTCCAAGGGGTGTTTATCTCAGGATTGTTTCTGGGAGATGTTTTTGAAGGAACATTTCCAAGGGATGTTTCTGAGGGACATTTCCAAGGGGTGTTTATCTCAGGGATGTTTCTGAGGGACATTTCCAAGGGGTGTTTATCTCAGGGATGTTTCTGAGGGACATTTCCAAGGGGTGTTTATCTCAGGGATGTTTCTGAGGGACATTTCCAAGGGACGTTTCTCTCAGGATTGTTTCTGGGAGATGTTTCTGAGGGACATTTCCAAGGGGTGTTTATCTCAGGGATGTTTCTGAGGGACGTTTATCTCAGGGATGTTTCTGAGGGACATTTCCAAGGGGTGTTTATCTCAGGGATGTTTCTGAGGGACGTTTCCAAGGGGTGTTTGTCTCAGGGATGTTTCTGAGGGACGTTTCCAAGGGGTGTTTGTCTCAGGGATGTTTCTGAGGGACATTTCCAAGGGGTGTTTGTCTCAGGGATGTTTCTGAGGGACATTTCCAAGGGGTGTTTATCTCAGGGATGTTTCTGAGGGACGTTTATCTCAGGGATGTTTCTGAGGGACAGTTCCAAGGGGTGTTTGTCTCAGGGATGTTTCTGGGGGACATTTCCAAGGGGTGTTTATCTCAGGGATGTTTCTGAGGGACATTTCCAAGGGGTGTTTATCTCAGGGATGTTTCTGAGGGACATTTCCAAGGGGTGTTTATCTCAGGGATGTTTCTGAGGGACATTTCCAAGGGACGTTTCTCTCAGGATTGTTTCTGGGAGATTTTTTGAAGGAACATTTCCAAGGGATGTTTCTGAGGGACATTTCCAAGGGGTGTTTGTCTCAGGGATGTTTCTGGGGGACATTTCCAAGGGGTGTTTGTCTCAGGGATGTTTCTGAGGGACATTTCCAAGGGGTGTTTATCTCAGGGATGTTTCTGAAGGATTCAACGATGCCGTAAATCCTGGAGCCCTTTTTTTTTTGAGCCACCAACCCCCCCCCTTCCCCCTTCTCCACCAGCCACCTGGCTCTGCCAGCAGAGCCCAACTGGAACAGCCCTCCGAGGCAGATGATGACCATTATCCCAATCCCAAGTGGCAAATGATCCGTTTCCAACCGCGCGGCGCCGCGATTCATCAGCCTCTATTTCTGGCAGGTTATTCATCAAAAAAAAAGGAAGAGAAGAAGAAAAAAAAGGGGGGGAGGGAAAAAAACCAACCCAACATCATCCTCATTGTCATGGGAGGCTTGAATGTCCAGGCAGCAAATCTGAGCTGCTTCCAAAGCTCCTGAAACATCTCGGAATAGATTTCCATATCAATGACCTGCGAGGGGGGTTGTTGCTTCCCGGGAATGTGCTTCTCATGTGGAATGAGCTGGGATGAGGTCCTGGGGGGGTTGGGATGGTCTGGTGTGTCCCCCCCCACAAAACCTTGTGTGAAGAGAAAAGGTTGGGGGGGGGAGACTTTGGGCCAGGGAAGGTGTGGTTGAGCTGTCCCTAGAGGTGTCCCAAGGGGAGGTTGGATGGGGCTTGGGGCAACCTGGGCTGGTGGGACCATGGCCAGGTCCCTCAACCCATGGATCCAACCCCTCCAGGTCCCTCAACCCATGGATCCAACCCCTCCAGGTCCCTCAACCCATGGATCCAACCCCTCCAGGTCCCTCACCCCATGGATCCAACCCCTCCAGGTCCCTCAGCCCCTGGATCCAACCCCTCCAGGTCCCTCAGCCCATGGATCCAACCCCTCCAGGTCCCTCAGCCCCTGGATCCAACCCCTCCAGGTCCCTCACCCCATGGATCCAACCCCTCCAGGTCCCTCAACCCCTGGATCCAACCCCTCCAGGTCCCTCAACCCATGGATCCAACCCCTCCAGGTCCCTCAACCCATGGATCCAACCCCTCCAGGTCCCTCAACCCCTGGATCCAACCCCTCCAGGTCCCTCACCCCCTGGATCCAACCCCTCCAGGTCCCTCACCCCATGGATCCAACCCCTCCAGGTCCCTCAACCCCTGGATCCAACCCCTCCAGGTCCCTCAGCGCCTGGATCCAACCCCTCCAGGTCCCTCAGCCCCTGGATCCAACCCCTCCAGGTCCCTCAACCCCTGGATCCAACCCCTCCAGGTCCCTCACCCCATGGATCCAACCCCTCCAGGTCCCTCACCCCATGGATCCAACCCCTCCAGGTCCCTCAACCCATGGATCCAACCCCTCCAGGTCCCTCAACCCATGGATCCAACCCCTCCAGGTCCCTCACCCCATGGATCCAACCCCTCCAGGTCCCTCACCCCATGGATCCAACCCCTCCAGGTCCCTCACCCCATGGATCCAACCCCTCCAGGTCCCTCACCCCATGGATCCAACCCCTCCAGGTCCCTCAGCCCATGGATCCATGGAAAGGGGTGGGGGAAAAACACCAAAAGGGAGGAAAATCATCTCCCCCCCCCCCAAAATAACATGATCACAGTAACTAAACCAGGGAAGATCCCCCCCCCCCTCCCCAGCACATCGAGGCTCCTGCTCCTGTTCCTCTGCTTTCAGCTCCTTTTAATGCCCGTGTGAACACGGAACGTGCCCAAAATATTCCCGGGGGTGGCAGAGCAGTTTGGGGCTGGGAAAGGCTGGAATATTGGGGAGGATTTTGGGAAGGGGGGGGGTCGGGAAGGGGAAAGAACCAGTGGGGCTGACCCATAGTCGAGCCCAGGTGCAGCTTCAAGCTCCCTGGGGGGGGTTTTGGGGGGTCAAACCCCCCCATCTGCAGAGGGGGGGGAGGTGGGAAGTGCTTTTCCACAGGAAGGTCCTTTCCAGGATGGTTTTCCCACCCCCCCCCCAGCCCCAAAAACAGGGATAAAGCCCCAAAATGAAACGTGGGCTTCAGAAGGTGCTGTTGGATGCCCCCGGCAGGTGAATTTCCTTCATTCCCCCCCCTCCCAGTCTCAAGAACATGGAGGTTCCACCATCAAAGCAGCACCAAACTGGTCCTACTGGGGGCAGGAGCTCAGGAGGAACCTGAAATTTATGGGGGTGGGTGGGGAAAAAAAGCCCTTGAGAAGATCCCGGGAGGAAAAGAACCTTCCTGTGGATGAGAGGACACCAGAAGGTGAGGTTGGGTCCCACCACGATTTGGGGTTCTCCAAAGATCTTTTAATCCAGATTTGGCGAGATCCATTCCCCAGCCTCACCAAAAGTGGAGTCCTGAGATGATCCCAAGTCTTCTGAGCAGGGGAAAAAAAAAAAAAGCCCTCGAGAAGATCCTGGGAGGAGAACAACCTTCCCATGGATGAGAGGAAACCAGCAGCACCTTCTGCTGCGTTGGGAGGGTCATTCAGCCCTGGAGCCCCAAGAAGAGGGAGATGTTGAGTGGACTTTTTGAGACCACCACAAAGCTGGGCCAGAAGGAGAAGGTGAGGTTGGGTCCCACCACAAAGTGGGGCTCCCCAGAGATTTTTTTTTTAACCCAGACTTGGGGAGATCCATCCCCAACCTCATCAAAAGTGGAGTCCTGAGATGAGCAACCACAAGAGGGGGAGGGGGAGGTGGTTTTGGGGTCAAGCAGCTGCTGGTTGGCTGAGGGAAGAGCTGCCAAACATCTCCTGGGAAGCATAGGTCAGGTAGAGAAACCCATCTTCATCCTTGTTGTCCTGGTAGAGCTCCTGCATGGTGATGGCCATGTTGGGCAGCCCTTTGTTGTCCACCAGCAGGTAGAAGGTCTGAGAGGAGGCCAAGCAGAGTCGTGTCCTGGTGAGGGGAAGGTGCCATGGGGACCACCCCTGGGGAGGACCCACCCCTGGGGAGGACCCACCCCTGGGGAGGACCCACCCCTGGGGAGGACCCACCCCTGGGGAGGACCCACCCCTGGGGAGGACCCACCCCTGGGGAGGACCCACCCCTGGGGAGGACCCACCCCTGGGGAGGACCCACCCCTGGGGAGGACCCACCCCTGGGGAGGACCCACCCCTGGGGAGGACCCACCCCTGGGGAGGACCCACCCCTGGGGAGGACCCACCCCTGGGGACATGGTGGTGGCCCAGATGTTGGGTGGTTCTTTCCACCAGGACCTGGGTGCCCACCAGCACCCACAGGCATGAAGGTGGGTGCTATAACCACCTGCTCCCCAAAACACGTCCCACCAACCCCCCCCTGGTGTCACCTCCAACTTCTCCCCAACCAGGAGATGTTGCTCCATGGTTGGAGAGCCCAAAGGTTTCAAATCAGCTGCCACCTCGTTGCTCATTTTGGGGCTAATTACCCCCGGGCTGCTAATTACCTGCCCCTAATTAGCAAGTCCAAGAGCTAATTATGCCCTTCCATCCCAACGAGGGTGGAGCAACGGTCCATCGAGGCAAGAAAATTAATTGGCTCATTAAAAAAAATGCTAATTACCGAGGTTAATTGCATTAGGCTGAGCCAGAACATTTGGCCAGTGAAGGAGCCAAAGTGGCTTCCAAGTTGGATCTAAACCAGGTTCCTACACAGGTCCAGGGCTGTGGACATCCCTCCCCGTGGTCCCACCATGTTCTTCACCCACCTACCTCAGGGTGACGGCCAACTGGGAGAGGGGCAGGTCCTGGGCCACCAGGAACTTGGTCCTGCTCAAGAGGGGTAAGGTCTTCTCCTTCTGGTAGCGCTCCACAACCACCTGCAGCGGGGAGAAAATGGTGGGGGAGGAGGTCCTGGGACCTCTCTTGGAGGGGTTGAGGTCTTCCAAGTCCTCAGCAAAGGTTCTCCAAGGGCGTTGGTTGCTCACTGGGATCTTGTTGGGATATTTGAGCTGGATCTGGGTCACCTCGTGCATCCTGGTGGCTGTGGAAGAGGAGGAGGAGGAGGAGAAGGAGGAAGGGGTGAAGCCCGTGCCAGGATCTCCACTCTGGTTGTCACCTCCATCCCAGGGACCTACCCAGGCTTTTCCTTTGCTTGAAGGGGCGGGAGCTGCTGTCACCTGGGTGCATCTTCTGGGAGGAGGAAGAGGAGAAGAAGGAGGAGGAGGAAGAAGAGGAGGAAGAGAAGAAGGATGGAGGATCTGAGACCTCCCCTGGGCAGCAGAGCTTCTAATAAAGCCTCAACTGGTCCCACCTGGGCTGGGGTGGGAGGAGCTGGGGTGGAGACAAGGGTGGAGTCCCAGTCCCACCAATCCCACCAGTCCCACCAGTCCCACCAATCCCACCAGTCCCACCAGTCCCATCCCCCCCAACCCCCCCATCCCATCCCCATTTTCTCCGGTTCCGATCCCATTCCCCCCCATTTCCATTTGCCCCAGTCCCCCCAGTCCCATTCCCCCCAGTCCCCCCCAATCCCATTCCCCCCAATCCCAGTCCCCCCAGTCCCCCCCCAGTCCCATTCCCCCCCATCCCAGTCCCCCCAGTCCCCCCAGTCCCAGTCCCTCCCAGTCCCCCCCGTCTCCCCCAGTCCCAGTTCCCCCCAGTCCCCCCCAGTCCCCCCTGTCCCCCAGTCCCAGTCCCCCCGTCCCCCCAGTCCCCCTGTCCCCCCAGTCCCAGTCCCCCCGTCCCAGTCCCCCCGTCCCCCCCAGTCCCAGTCCTCCCAGTTCCCCCCGTCCCCCCCAGTCCCATTCCTCCCAGTTCCCCCCGTCCCCCCCAGTCCCATTCCTCCCAGTCCCCCCCGTCCCCCCCAGTCCCATTCCTCCCAGTCCCCCCCGTCCCCCCCAGTCCCATTCCTCCCAGTTCCCCCCGTCCCCCCCAGTCCCATTCCTCCCAGTTCCCCCCGTCCCCCCCAGTCCCATTCCTCCCAGTTCCCCCCGTCCCCCCCAGTCCCATTCCTCCCAGTTCCCCCCGTCCCCCCCAGTCCCATTCCTCCCAGTTCCCCCCGTCCCCCCCAGTCCCATTCCTCCCAGTTCCCCCCGTCCCCCCCAGTTCCATTCCTCCAAGTCCCCCCCGTCCCCCCCAGTCCCCCCATCCCAGTCCCCCCCGTCCCCCCCAGTCCCAGTCCCTCCCAGTCCCAGTCCCCCCCAGTCCCATCTCCTCCCCCCCCCCAATCATTGAATCATTTCTTTTTAACTGGGGAGGCCCCAAAAAAGAAACCAAACCACCAGCACGAGCCCCGTCAACGAGATGGTTTTTATTTGCCAACTCAACCAAGTCAGAGACCCCACCCAGGTCATCTCCAAGGAAGGCAGAAGAGCTCCATGCACCACCAACCACGGGGTGAAACCATGAGAAGAAACCAGAGAGGAGGAGGAGGAGGAGGAGGAGGAAGGTTCCATCCTCCCGAGAGGCGAAAAGAAAAGAGAGGGCGGGAAGAGTCCGGGGTGAGGTCACATCTCCCCCGAGGTCTTGATGACGTGGAAGAGCGTGACGTTGTAGATGACCTGGTGGCCGTTGTTCCAGGTGTAGAGCACCCTCTCCCGGGGGTTGTAGTCCAGCATGGAGATGTGGGAATACTGGTTGTGGAAGGGAATATCCGTGTACTCGTAGCTGGAGGTGTTGGTGTAGTAGGCGAAGTAGATCTTGGCCCCAGCCAGGTGGGAGTTGGTCACGTAGAGGGTCCCGCAGATCATGAAGGACTCCCCGGCGCTTCTCTTGGGGTAGCCCGTGTCCCAGCTCCTCAGGACCTCCAGGGTTTGAGGGTCCACCCGGCTCACCACGATGTTGCCGGCGTTCTGGTTGGTGGTGTAGACCACCCACAGGCCGCTCTCGTCCACCATGAAGTCGATGTCTGAGAAGCCACCCCAGGAGTAGGGGAACGTGTTGTTGTAACCGGCGCCCACCAAGCTCCGCTGGACCAGGACGCTCCTGGAGCGGAAGTGATACTTGACGGCGATGTTGCTCTGGTACTTGTTGTAGTAGAGGGACCCGTTGAAGACCACGTGACCGGTGCCGGCCCAAGGATGGGGCAGGAGGTGCTGGACGAAGTTCTGACCCGTCACGAAGTCGTTCAAGGTCCGAAATTCCAAGACGCGGCGACCTTTGTAGTAACCGTCCATGTACCAGACCTGCAGCAACGGGGGGGGTGGGGGGGTGGTTGGAGGGGATGGGCCCACATGGGACCTCCACCCACACCAAGATGGGCTCCAAGGAAGCCCCTGAGGGGCCACCAAGGGTGTAGGAATGTCCATAGTGTGCACCAAGGGTGCAGGAACGTCCTGAGGACCATCCATGGGTGTGGAGCACCTCAAGGACCATCCATGGGTGTGGAGCACCTCAAAGGATCATCCACGGGTGTGGAGCACCCCAAGGACCATCCATGGATGTGAGGCACCCCAAGGACCATCCATGGGTGTGGAGCACCTCAAGGACCATCCATGAATGTGAGGCACCTCAAGGACCATCCATGAATGTGAGGCACCCCAACGACCATCCATGGATGTGAAGCATCCCAACGACCATCCATGGGTGTGGAGCACCTCAAGGACCATCCATGGGTGTGGAGCACCTCAAGGACCATCCATGAATGTGAGGCACCCCAACGACCATCCATGGATGTGAAGCACCCCAACGACCATCCATGGGTGTGGAGCACCTCAAGGACCATCCATGGGTGTGGAGCACCTCAAGGACCATCCATGAATGTGAGGCACCCCAACGACCATCCATGGATGTGAAGCACCCCAACGGCCATCCATGGGTGTGGAGCACCCCAAGGACCATCCATGGGTGTGGAGCACCCCAAGGACCATCCATGGGTGTGGAGCACCCCAACGACCATCCATGGGTGTGGAGCACCCCAACGACCATCCATGGGTGTGGAGCACCCCAACGACCATCCATGGGTGTGGAGCACCTCAAGGACCATCCATGGGTGTGGAGCACCTCAAGGACCATCCATGGGTGTGGAGCACCCCAAGGACCATCCATGGATGTGGAGCACCTCAAGGATCATCCATGGGTTTGAAGCACCCCAACGGCCATCCATGGGTGTGGAGCACTTCAAAGGACCATCCATGGGTGTGGAGCACCCCAAGGATCATCCATGAATGTGAGGCACCCCAACGACCATCCATGGATGTGAAGCACCCCAAGGACCATCCATGGGTGTGAGGCACCCCAAGGACCATCCATGGGTGTGAGGCACCCCAACGACCATCCATGGGTGTGAGGCACCCCAAGGATCATCCATGAATGTGAGGCACCCCAACGACCATCCATGGATGTGAGGCACCCCAACGACCATCCATGGGTGTGGAGCAGCCCAACGACCATCCATGGGTGTGAGGCACCCCAACGACCATCCATGGGTGTGGAGCAGCCCAACGACCATCCATGGGTGTGAGGCACCCCAAGGATCATCCATGGGTGTGGAGCACCCCAACGACCATCCATGGGTGTGAGGCACCCCAACGACCATCCATGGGTGTGAGGCACCCCAAGGATCATCCATGAATGTGAGGCACCCCAACGACCATCCATGGATGTGAGGCACCCCAACGACCATCCATGGGTGTGGAGCAGCCCAACGACCATCCATGGGTGTGGAGCACCCCAACGACCATCCATGGATGTGAGGCACCCCAAGGATCATCCATGAATGTGAGGCACCCCAACGACCATCCATGGGTGTGGAGCACCCCAAGGACCATCCATGGGTGTGGAGCACCCCAAGGACCATCCATGGGTGTGGAGCACCCCAAGGACCCCCTGGTGGGTGCCCACCCCCCCGCTCACCCGGCTGTCGGCGCTGGGTGTCATTGTGTCCGTCATCCAGGAGCCGAAGCGGGACCCAGAAGCTCGGATGGTGATGGGGTTGCTGACACCTGTGAGCTTCCCACAGCCTGGGGGGGGAAAGGTTGGGATTTAGGGATAAGGATCCAGGCCCATGACACTGCCCTATGGTCCTGGGTAGGTCCAGAGGGGTCTTCAGGGGGTTCTCAGGGGTCCTGGGGGGTCATTGGTAGGTCCAGGTGGGTCTTAAGGGGCTTCTTGGAGGTCTTGAGGGGGTTCTGAGGGAACCTGGGGAGTCCTCAGGGGTCCTTGGGGGTCTTGAGGAGGGATTTTGGGCATCTTGGGGGGGTCCTCAGGGGTCTGGGGAGTCTTGGGTAGGTCCAGGTGGGTCTTAAGGGGCTTCTTGGGGGTCTTGAGGGGGTTCTGAGGGAACCTGGGGAGTCCTCAGGGGTTCTTGGGGGTCTTGAGGAGGGATTTTGGGCATCTTGGGGGAGTCCTCAGGGGTCTGGGGAGTCTTGGGTTGGTCCAGGTGGGTCTTAAGGGGCTTCTTGGGGGTCTTGAGGGGGTTCTGAGGGAACCTGGGGAGTCCTCAGGGGTTCTTGGGGGTCTTGAGGAGGGATTTTGGGCATCTTGGGGGAGTCCTCAGGGGTCTGGGGAGTCTTGGGTTGGTCCAGGTGGGTCTTAAGGGGCTTCTTGGGGGTCTTGAGGGGGTTCTGAGGGAACCTGAGGAGTCCTCAGGGGTCCTT